>WNNJ02002892.1:0-63697 GCA_012934845.2 Pomphorhynchus laevis | reverse complement strand
ATATATATTAATATTATATATTAATATATAATATATTATATTATATTATAATATTATAATATATTTTATATTATTGATATAATATATTTAATATCATAGCATTTAATTTAATTTTAATTTATTTATTTTTTAAGAAAGAAATTTATTAGTACAAAAAAAACAAAATAATGATAGCTTCGACATTGATAGCTCCGGCATGCACACGTAAAAATGCTAAGAAATCTAACAGATGAAATCTAGGGCATCTAAATCTTCTTAAGAAGTTTTTTTAAAGATGTCATATGCTTTTTATCTTTTTGTAAATCAAATTAATATATTAACATCATTATAATTGGATGCATTTGCGGGTAATCACTTGATAATTGTAATAAATTAAGACAATAGATAATATACGATGTATCAAAATTAAGAGCATACGTAATCATGTGGAGCTGACATGTTATAATGTTTCGACCTCTATTCCTCAACACAACGTAGCAGCGAGGCAAATTAATGTTAATGACGTATTTCCTCTTATGAAATTTCATTATCTAGCTGAATATCCAAACAGAGCATATATTATTTACTATCCATAAAACTTTAGATATAATAGTTTAAATTTAGTTTTTATAATATTTTGATAATTTATATATTTACATTTTAAAAATATTATAGATATCAATAAATCAAAGATTAACAAATCTAAGTTGTATAATAGACAGTTATTGTAATATAAAATACTATAATCGGACAACAAATGTTAATAATAACAATAAAATATACATTAAGCATAAACTTTATTAATAAATGTATAGATAACATAAATATAGCCGGACTTTTAAATAATTCTAAAAGTAAAGAAATAATAGGGTCAGATTTAAGTAAATATATTCCTAAAATAAGGTATAAACTCCTACCACCATTAGGACGAAAAATTTGTAATTATAATAAAGAATTAAAATCAATATGTAACGATAATATTAGAAACATAATGGAAACAGAATGCAATTGTAAAAGTCTTAGTTTTGATAAAATAAATGAACATATATGTACCCATAATCTAGAATTAATTGAAAATTGTGAATTAAGAAAGCTGCTATCAAAAGGGTATAAATATAGATTAAATAATAACAACACGACAAAAATAAAATCAAAAAATGAACAATACATACGGATAATAAATGTCAATAATAGTCAGACAAATATATTCTACGTATTTTATACTAAATAAATAAAAATAAAAAAATGATTACTTTAGTAAGCTGATTAATAGTGAAAGCTCGAATATATCTAAGATAAAAATTTGGAAAGATTATATATTTGATAAAATTAAAAATAAAATGAAAATAACAAACAATTATAAAAGGAAAGATAAAATTAATAAAGATATGTATAAAGAACTTACTAAATTAAAGGATAACTATATAATAACAACTATTGATAAAGCTAGTAATAACTTTGTCTTCATATGCAAAAAGCTTTATTATGATATACTAATGAAAGAGGTTAATTCTAATGATTTAAATGTAAATCCAACATATGAACGTAGTGAGTTGAGTTTAGAAACAATTATTACAAGTCACTGTTCTATAATGGAAAAAGGGTATAAAGGTTGAATTAGATAATAAAACTATACCTATATTATATTGGAATCCAAAATTACATAAAAATCCAATAAAACCTAGGTTCATATGTAGTGCGTTTAAATGTACATTAAAACCACTTTCTGTCTATATGAATAAAATACTTAAAGTAATTAAAGCACATTTTAAAAAATATTGCAAGGTAATCGAAATTAATACTGGTATAAAACACTATTTCAGTATTAATTCTACAAAAGAATTTTTAGAACAGACAAAAGGAATAAATTTTCAAAATATAAATACATACGATTTTAGTACGCTTTATACAAATCTAGATTTAGTAGATATTAAAGAAGCGTTAGTAAAATTAATTAACCTTATATTCGGAAAAAGATATACATATATATGTTATAATAATTATAACGCCTATCTAACAAAAATTAAACCATCAAATAAATATAAATATATGGATAAAATTGAATTAATAGAATCCTTAAATATTTTGATAAATCAAAATTATTTAAAAGTAGGGACATCTATATTTAGACAAGTAAAAGGTGTTCCAATGGGTGGTAATAGTAGCCCAATTATAGCTGACTTGTTTTTAAGCTTTATAGAATATGAATTTGTTCATAACTGTGTAAAAACTAAATCTAAACAATATAAATATATGAAATATATGTTTCGATACATTGATGATATATGTGTATTTAATTCTAATAATTTTTATTCAATTAGTGAGCACATTTATCCAGAAAGCCTTATTCTTAACAAAACCAATATTAATGATAAAGAAGGTGTATATCTAGATATGAACATTAAATTAACATTAACTAAAACTACTATTAATTTATATCGTAAAGATGACATATTTAAATTTACAAGAAACATATTTTTGCATGAGCATTCATGCATACCATATAATATAAAATATAATACATTAAATAATGAAATTTTAAGAATTGCAACAATATGTAATGATATTGGCTTTCTTCAAAATCATTTAAATACTTTAATGACTTGAATAAATGTGATTGTAAAAAATCATAAAATATTTTAATTTTACTAAATAGTTACTATAAAAATAACATCAAGCAGAAAATAGTAAAATATATAAATCAACACAATAATATAAAGAATAAATTTAAACTCTTAAGCGGAAAATTTTAATGGATGGATAATAAATAATATATTTTGTATAAGAATCAGATAATAGATAATCAAATTTAAGAAGAGGAAATATGCCATTAGCACGTATTTGGCCTCGTTGCTATGTTAAGTCGAAGAATAGAGGCTAACACCTTGTGACATAGCAGTTCCCCCCCAATGACCTAACATCCTTATTATGATACAACGTCTGTTATTTATTAGTCAATTAATAAATATATAAATCAGCACAATAATATTAAAATTAATATAAAATCACGAAGGAAGTATTTTTATATAACACTAGATAATTAAATTTCATCAAATGAACATGTTATTAGCATGTATTTGACCCCGCTGCTATGTTGTATCTCCGAATAGGAGCCGAAACCTGATAACATAGCAGTTCCTTCTGATGACCTCTAATCCTTATTCAAATACATCGTCTGTTATTTATTAGTCAATTCATATAAATTGATTTATATATAAATTAATTTATTGATATATACATATATACTATGTATAAATCAACACAATAATATAAAGAATAAATTTAAACTCTTAAGTGGCAAATTTTTATGGATGGATAAATAATATACTTTGTATTAGAATAAGATACTAGATAGTTTTATCAGAGGAAATACATCATTAGCATGTATTTGGTTCCGCTGCTATGTTGGGTAGAGGAGTTAGGGGCCGAAACCTGATAGCATAGCAGTTCCTCCTGATGACCTCTAATTCTTATTCTGATACAACGTCTGTTATTTATTAGTCAATTCATAAAAATGACATTTATTTTAAATTTCAATTCTTTATTTTAACTTGATTTAAGTTTTATAAAATCTTATAACAAGAATAGTTTTTTAGAATGAATTTGGATTCTATATCTTTAAAACATTATCTGTATCAGTTGAACTGTCTGTTTCAGTCCAGCAATCATCGAGATTGACGCCGTTTTTATCGAAATCCTCATCAGATGTAGATGATGATTCATCAGAACTTACCAGGCAATTCTGGACGAATTCTATTTTATCGACCAGTTTTCCACACGTAACAACCTTCATGCTTGAATATCCAGCTATCATATCGATATTAAATTCCTTCGTGCTACAGCATTGGTCTAGCATGTGATTCATTACTTCCTCGCATAGTTGATCAACGTTATCATCATTAGTTAATTTTGTATCAGAAGGCGTTGCCGTTGTTGAATCTGGATGTGTAAGGCTATTTTCTTGTTTTGCAGTTTCGGTAACAACAGATTTTAGATTTATAGAGGAATCTTCTTCAATAAAATCGATAAACTCCGATATCCATTTAGGGTTGATCTTCATGTTGACATCGCAGAACGCTTGTATGATTGATAGGAAACAGAATCTGAGCTGCTCCGGTGTTTGAATAAGCCCAGGACGTTGATTACGAAGATGGTGTAAAATATTCATAAGTTGAACATGAGATTTACAACCTTCACTTGCTGCAAGTAGAGTGAGTACGATATCTACAAACGCAAGCGTGCCACTTCTTCCGATACCAGCACTGCAATGAATAACTGGTGAGTGTTCGAAGACATGTTGACTTCGTAATATGCTAAGAAAACGAAGGAAATTTTCAGGACGAGAGGGTTCGCCAAAGTCAGGCCAATCAGTATAATTGTAATGATGTATATCTCTTGTTTCGCCTGTATTGCTTTTAAGAACTTTTAAAATCCTCTTTACAAACGAGTCGTAATGTATTCCAGATTGAAGTTCAACAGTCATATCGATATCGTTCAAACGCATAATTGCCGTATTTTCTTCGGTAAGACCATCGATTAGTATTTTTTACATAGTGCACTCCATTGTAAAAAACTGGAAGCATTTGGAACGGCCCTTTTCCACTAACTTATTCAGCATAATAATCGACCGAACGTTTTCTTGCAAAACCATATTCCAAAAATGTGAGATCGTGTTCGACAAAGGGCCCTGAGTAAGTATGTATGATCGATTTGCAGGTTTATATCCAACAAAGTTAGCATTGATATACAATGTTTGACAGTTTTTAAGCTTTACTAATGTGCTGTCGACTTCTCCATTGCGTTCTAAAAATGGATCTGCATATTAGTTATATCCACCCGACTGTTCATAGTCGCGAGCCCATTCATTCGATAATAATTATTTATTATCTAATAATACAATTTTGATTTATTAATTTAGCATTATTATTTTATTTATTTACTTTTATTTATTTTTATTTGTATATTTTTTATTTTATAATTATATTAAATACGTAGGCTCAGTTAGCTGAATTGATTCGACAGTGGAAATACGTCATTAGCGCGTATTTGGCTCCGCTGCTATGTTGGGTAGAGGAAAAGGATCCGAAACCTGATAGCATTGCAGTTCCTCCTGATGACCTCTAATTCTTATTCTGATACAACGTCTGTTATTTATTAGTCAATTCATAGCTATAGTTAGTATTGTTAGTATCAACACAATACTTTATAAAATAAATTTAAGAGGAAAATTTCAAACTTATCAGTAAGCTTTTGTTATTTTTACATAAGGAATAGTAAAGAATAGTTTTCAGATTGAATAAAAGTATTTTAACGTTTTATGAAAGTAAAAATAAGAAAAAGTATTTTTACTTATGACACACCATAAGAAATAAAATAAGATCAATAAAAGAAGATCAATTAGTCTACGTATAGAATACGTCGACTCGGTTAGCTGATCTGATCATTTATATAAATATTAAGTCATGCTAAACATTAAATGTAAAATTCTCTGTTTTAGTTGAAATAATAGATAACCTGAAATTATCTGTACTGTCAACGCATTGTACGAAGTCAAGCTATTTTTCATGGCACTGATTTTGAATATCCACAAATTAATTACAGCATTTCTATATATTTAACAGCTGAATAACAGAATAACAATAAAAAGATAAAAATGAAAAAGCTACAAATCCTTGTTAATCTATAAAAATTAAGAAAAGTCTGGAAGTGATAGTTACTTGATATTTGCTACGATCATTACAAACTCGTAGAACCTAATCGCAGTCTCTGTTAAAAAAAGAAAATTCTTCTAGAGGAAGTTCACATAAATTATAGAGATAGAGACGATGATATTCTCATGTCTCACGTTTGATTTGTGTTTTTGCTTTCGCATGGATGTAAATAGCAGCGATAGTGCATTTAGAGTAACGTGCACACTGTTATGAAGGCACATTATAGAAGCAAAAATATATATTTTTTCAGTCAATTTGCTTTTTTTTTGTAAACTTTAATGTTTACAGTAGCGATTTTATAAGAACTTAAGGTGTAAAGAGAACTTTATGAAGCAAATGCTTCCAAAAGTAAAAACTATCAAAAAGAATCTGAGAGAACTTTATGAAGCAAATGCTTCCAAAAGTAAAAACTATCAAAAAGAATCCGAGAGAACTTTATGAAGCAAATGCTTCCAAAAGTAAAAACTATCAAAAAGAATCTGAGAGAACTTTATGAAGCAAATGCTTCCAAAAGTAAAAACTATCAAAAAGAATCCGAGAGAACTTTATGAAGCAAATGCTTCCAAAAGTAAAAACTATCAAAAAGAATCCGAGAGAACTTTATGAAGCAAATGCTTCCAAAAGTAAAAACTATCAAAAAGAATACGAGAGAACTTTAACGCAAAATTAAGAATCACAGATACAACAAAAGAAAATCATTTACTCAAATTTAAAGTTAACATGTTCATTTTAAAATGATAAGCAATATGAAAGCTTTCAAGCTGTTTAAATATAAATCATTTTTATATTAATTTCTTTTAAATGTAAAAACAATTGAAATGTAAAAAATTTAGCATTTATACAAGTTTAAAGTAAACATGTTTATATTTAAATGATAAGCACTATGAAAGATTATTAGCTGTTTAAATGTAATTTTTTATATAAATTTCTTGAAAATGTAAAATTATAAATTTAAAATGTTAAAAATATAACAATTACTCAAGTTTAAAGTAAACATGTCCATATTAAAATGATAAACAAAATGAAAGCTTTATAGCTGTTCAAATATAAAATATTTTTATAAATATTTGTTAAAATGTATAATTATAAATTAAAAATGTGAAAAATATAAAATTTACACAAGTTTAATGTAAACATATCTATATTAAAATGATAAACAATATAAAAGCTTTTTAGCTGTATAAATATAAAATATTTTTATATAAATTTCTTGAAAATGTAAAATTATAAATGCTAACATGTGAAACATTTAGCATCTACACAATTTTTAAGTAAAATTTACACAATTTTATAATTTATAGTATAATTTAATTAAAATATATATAAATATTAAGATATTATATACTGCTTTGTTATAATATATCTGTTCAAACATAATATATATAAAATATAATATATATATTTATTATGATATTGTAATACTTTTGTTCTTTCTTTTTTTGTTTTTTTTTGTTACAAAAAAACAAAATCTCTTCAGCAGGAAATACTGAAGAGATTACTAAATACTTAGACGCCAATTCTTCAAAAGTTATCAGTTCCGATAAATTATGACTTTTTTTATTTGTAGCCAATATAAAAATATAAAAATGAAAAAAAAGATATAGCGAAAACGCCGTTTTTATATTATTTATAAATTAAAATATGCTAATTAAAATTTAAATAGCATAAGTTTAATAATTCATAATTGTTATATATAGATAATTTATAAATAAAACTTTTTGTTTATATAGTTATTACAGGAACAAAGAAGCAGAAATTATCCTTTAATGGTAGTAACTTTAGGGAATACAGGTACAATATTCTCTCTTACACACTTATGAGAAAGTGAATTGAAGATAAGCATTTTGCGATTTTGAGTTCGGTTATTTCCAAATCCCTAGCAATTGACAAGTCAGCAGTTCCATAGTACTGACAAATTTGATAACAAATACTAAACCCATAATATTCTTCTATTTCAAATATATAGTTATTACAGGAACAAAGAAGCAGAAATTATCCTTTATTCGATTAAAATTCAATATTTCGATAGCTCCTGCTAGCAGGAGCTATCGAAAAAGATAGCAGGATCTATCGAAATAGATAGCAGTAACTATCGTAATAGATAGCAAAAGCTTTTGAAAGAAGGAGCTATCGAAATAAAGAATTTTTCAAATAAAGATAATTTCTGCTTCTTTGTTCCTGTAATAACTATATATTTGAAATGGAAGAATATTATGGGTTTAGCATTTATTATAGATAATATAGATGACATCTAATTGTTATTCTGATACATCGTCTATCATTTAAAGGTCAATTCATAAAAATTGACTTTGATTTTATATGTCAATAAAATAAATTGTATAACATCTCATATAATTATTATTGATCGTTATATAAATATAAATTGTAGAATCGAAGAATAGTGTCCGAAACCTGATAGCATAGCAGTTCCTCCTGATAACCACTAATTCTTATTTTGACACAACGTCTGTTATATATTAGTCAATTCATAAAAATAACAATGCACACAAATTAATTTAAAATTATTAACGAAGTATATATAACACTAGATAGTCAAATTTCATATATATTGTAAATTCCTATTTACAGCAGTTTCTCCTGATGATCACTAATCATTATTCTAATATATCATTGTTATTTATTAGTCAATTTATAAAAGCTGACTTTTATTTTAGATTTAATTTTTTATTTTAGCTTGATATAAATTATATAAAATCTTATAACAATTATTTATTATTTATAATGACCTTTTGCTTATTATTTAATTACTGATTTTATTTAGCATTATTTTTAATAAGTTAACGATTAAGATATATCATTGTATCTTAATTATATATAGCGTTTTTTAAATATATCATTTTTCGATATTTATCTCTTTTGACTTTTGCATTTTAATATTTGCGTTAAAAATCATTAATTATCTTATAATGATTAACTATTATTTAAAATAATTAACGATAATAATTGATCTCCTCAAATTTTAAACAGATATATCCATATGATGTGTTATTTAGTAATAAATGGCTTATTAATAGACATTAATATATTATCTATTATTATTTAATAGATACATATAATTAAATAGAAAATAGTAAAATATATAAATCAACAAAATATTATTAAAAATAAATTTAATTTGTAAGAGAAAAATATTTATAAAGGTTGTTATACAATATAAATATTAATTATTAAATATGTATTATGGATGGATAATAAATAATATACTTTGTATTAGAATAAGATACTTGATAATCAAATTTCATCAGAGGAAACACGTCATTAGCACGTGCTTGGCCCCGCTGCTATGGTGGATCGAATAATAGTGGCCGAAACATGATTACATAGCAGTTCCTCCTAATGACCTCTAATCCTTATTCTGATACAACGTCTATTATTTATTTATTAGTCAATTCATAAAAATGACTTTTATTTTTATTCTAGTTTTATATAAAATTGTGTAGTTATTGCTTGTAAAATCTCACAATTTTTTCACTCGAAAGCAATTACTACGGAAATTATTAAATAATTAAATTAAATATTATTATTAAATATTAAAAAATATTAACTTAATGATTAAATTATTTTTATATGGAAAATGTATTAGTTATTAATTATTTGAAAATTGAGACCGAAACCTGATAGCATGGCAGTTCCTCCTGATGACCTCTAATCCTTATTATGATGCATCGTCTGTTATTTATTAGTCAATTCATAAAAATTGACTTTTATTTTAAATTTTAATTTTTTATTTTAACTTGATTTAAATCATAAAATATCTTAAAACGATTTTTTATTTTAACTTGATTTAAATTATAGAAAATCTAAAAACAATTATTTATAATAAAAAATAAAATTTAAAATAAACGTCATTTTTATGAATTGACTAATAAATAACAGACGTTGTATCAGAATAAGAATTAGAGGTCATCGGGAGGAACTGCTACGTTATCATGTTTCAGCCCCTATTCTTCGACCCAACATAGCAGTGGGGCCAATACATACTAATGATGCATTTCCTCGGATGAAATTTGATTACAAAGTATCTTATTCTAATACAACGTATATTATTTATTAACTTGATATATAATATAAAATATATAAATTATATAAAATCTTATATAAAATTATTTATAATTTTCACATTATTTAATATTTTATTATTTAATCTTTATTTATCATTGTATTTAATTTTTAAATAAATTCAGTTACCTGATCTGATTTATTGGATTTTTATGTAATTTTGGTTTTCAATGTGGGTAAAGTTTTTATCTGATTCAACTGTGATACCTTTTTAATCAATTAATAATTATTTTAATCGCTGATCAATTAATAAACTAATTTTGAATTTTAATTGTAGTCAATGCTATATAACATTAATATAATTTCATATTGGTAATTATTTAGAAACTGGTGCATGAATTTAAAACTTGTAATTTTTGAATTTATAATCTGTAGGTTATTTAAAAACTAAAGTAATTTTAGTAACTTTAATCTATTTATACATGGAGGCTGTATCGAAGAAGCAGCTGATAAAAAATTAAATTTTAACTTGATATAAATTATACAAAATCTTATATTAATACTTATATGTTAAAATGTTTAAAATAAAGTGTTTAAGAATTATGATTATTTACAATAATTAAAGTTGATTAAAGGTATATTATACATGAATCAGTTTGAAATTGTAAAGATCTGAATTATAGAAAATATTAAGATTAAGATATTGCCGAAAGACTTAAATCAGAAATTAAATTATCTATTTACCTTCATTAATTATGAGATCAAGCACGTACTACAGATCATTACTTTGTAGCTAATTCTCAAAATTCAAGTTAAACTCGCCATCTGCATTGATTTTTTGTTCTTCAATTCAAATTCGATTACGGTCACGTTCCTAATTAGATGTAATAACGAGACATGGCTACATTGTATCATGTTGTAGCTGAGTGTTGAAACTACGGTTGAAACACATCAATCTAGAAATAGGGATGTAAATAATAATTCTTGGTTGACTATCATCTGTCTTTAAACACAGACAATATATAAATGTTCTTATACTTCGTTTTTCATTAAGATAAAGTCTTTGTTGCTTTCAGCTACCAACATCATTTTGCACTCTATCAAAAGCTGATGTTTTCACTGCTTGTTTGATGCCTTTCTACTCTGCATATCGCGCAAAAGACAAAAGGTTGTTGGTTCTGATGGAAGTGCTGCTGCATTGGTTGTGGAAGCAAAGCGACAAGGCGATGTTTCGGTTTCTGAAACAGAAACCTGTGAGCGACAAACGTTCCACTTTTCAATGCTGTAGCAGTCAGTAAGAGGAGGTAGCGACGGCACTGACGATAATGTACTGCGACAATGTACATACATTCTAATAATTGTAAATGCCTAAATACACAAAATCTTATACCGACTAGAAGGCAAAGTTTTCCTTAATTAAACGACAACACAACCAAGTACCTACTAAGCAATTTATCTTATATTTCCTCGTATTTGATATGAATAATTGAATGGGCTTCAGTTCTCAATCAGTTCGTTTAAATCTAGGTTTGTGCCGAAATTTATCTTAGACAAGTTTGATGTTGTTAAAGATTAAGGACAAAACTATTCTTGTATTTCTGCTAAATTTAAAAGTTTTGTTTTAAACGTGAGCCTTCAGCTAACGTCATCACTAATGATGACGTAATCTATCTAATTCAGCTAGTAATTTACTTTATGATATAAAGGCATATTTAATTGAATATTTAATTAAATATTAAATATTTAATTAAATATTTAATTAAATGGTGGGTAATTTAATTTGAGCTATCAGTTTAATGTTTAGTGCTATCACGTACCTTAGTGAAAATCATCTCCTATATCACCAGATCAGTAGTGATAACCATCTTTGGTTATCACTGATGGTTCATTTTAAAACCATCTTTGTGTGATGAACTAATAATAATGAATTTCTAAAATAGGAAAAATAAAATTAAAACAAAAATAGAAAGAAAAGCGGTCAGAATGCATCGTCTAGCGGAAAAACTTGTCCACTTCCATCATCTTCATGGACTCAGGTACAGTGGAATCTGAGCCCTCCAACCAATCCAACACGCCGCCTTCCGACTAAACCACCCGGGGTCTTTCACCACGAATAGTCCAATCAAGGCGGACTATGCTGAATAAGCGAATGATGAAGAGCTTAATAAACCTTAGCCTTTGCTCTGGGGAACGTCCTCTTGAGAAAAAGGCTAATCCCGAGATAGCCCAAGTGCCCCCAGAGGCCCACCTGAGTTTTCCCTTTCATTGACAGATGCTGGGCGCGTTTCAGGGCCCACTTAGCTCTCTTCAGGATACGTTTAAGTCTATCCAGGTCGGTTTTCACCGACCCGTTCACCGTAACGGTGAACCCCAGGTATTTTACTCGACCTGTGAAGGTGGGAAGTGGTTCAGAGGCAAATATGGAGAAGAGCGCAGAGAGTGCTAATCTTTTAAGTTTTTGCTTTGTTGCAGGGGTGCATTGAAAGACAACCACATTCGATTTGGCGGAGTTTAAAACAAGATTGGACTTGGGTAATTGGTATCTTAATCTTAAAAAGAATTGGCTGATGTCCGAGACTACGTCTTTGCACCTGCGTCTAGAGAATAGGGATGTGGTATCATCAGCGTAAACCATTAGACGTTCGCGTATAAATATTTTAAAGAGCTCAATGGAAGCAGCAAGATATGAGATTGGAGAAAGGTGATTTTTGAAGCACACCCGTAATAGATAGAACTGACGCGCGTCAGGGTCGTCTTCATAATAGAATCGCTTGGTGTACAGCAGTATTTCAACCCTCTTAACAATTCTCGCAGGCAACCCAAGGGACCTGAGAGAAGAGATAACAAAGTGAATGGAGATGCGGTCAAATGCAGCAGAAAAGTCAAGGCAAACAGCCACAGCAAGTTGATGACTATTCACCTGACAAAACTGATGCACTTCACCTACAGCCGAATGGACTGAGCGACCTTTGACAAACCCATGGAAATCTGTTGTGATTAAGTTTCGCCTACTTAGATGAGAACGCGCAAGCGCCTTTTCGTAGATCGACACGAGGGAATTCTAAATCGAAATGGGCGGCAGATCTTTAGGACAAGAGACCGGATTTTTCTTTGGAATAAAAACACGTCTACAAATGTTGATGCCGGCCACATTCGATGGAACGGCTAATAACATTGTTATGGCCACTTTTCTTCTTTGATCGGCCGTCAAAAGCTGACAGACGCAAGAAGAGTGGAGCGACGGATTTGTAGGTGCTCGGAAGAGGCTCCCAGGAGTTAAGAATATCTGTGACAGATAGATATCTACTCTTAAAGTCTCCCCAAGGCGGGATTGGTTGAAGTGATTGAGTGGCTCCATAATTATGTAGGGAAAGGGACTCCTCCAAAACTTTATCAAGACCTATTTTTCCAATCCAACCCAATGATCTATCCCTCCAACAGACAAACTTCTCCTTGAATATCTTCCAAAAGGAAGACTGAGCTGGTTTGCTCTATCTTTATCCAGTTAAAACCTATATCTAGTGCTCCAATATTATTTTGAGAGAACTAGTCTGGCGGAAGCAGAGAGATTGGGAAGACGGAGCATATACGCAAGGGTCTTGAGTTTTGTTGGAGTGGGACTGTAAATACGACCTTTATAGGTAGTCGAAAGTATCGCGGTAGCTTGCGAAGAGAGATAGGAATTAAATTTCGTTAGACTCTAATTACCGATTCGGGGGAAGCGTTGGATAGCTGCCTGAAAGAAAACCCCTATGATCGGATTAAAGTGGAATCTCCTTCGAAGCAGCGTATCCTCTTTTATCCGCCAACGAATCAAGTCATGAGAGGTGGTCAGATGTTGTCGCGACTGCTCCGTACAGTGAGGTTTCGGCAACCACCTCTCATGGAGCAGTAATAAGTCGAGAAGTGAGTTCGTTGATGTGCAATGAAAGGAAGGGGACGGTGGTTTGTGAATAAGATAACTGATCCTGGCTCTGCGAAGTGCTTCATTAGACCAACGACCAGTTCTGTCGTTGAAATCACCAAGTACCATGTCATAGCCGCTATCAATAATCCTATCCAGGAGGTCACGGTTCTTGTGAATCTCAACGGGACGGATGTAGACAATGGCTATACTGAGGCGTTTACCGTTCTTACAGAGTGAAATAACTAAACAAAACAGGGCTGGACAAGAATAGTTTAGTAGGAGGGAAGACCTTAAGTAGCATTTAACTAAGGTTAAAAGACCTTGAGATGAAGAGGAGTGATGTGGGGTTATATACGGATTAAAGTGGGAGCATATGTGCTTAGGGGTGAATCGAGTAATGCCATGGGGGGAGACGGATATACCTCGTCTCTGGAGGACTATAACATCTGCACCTCTACCAGATAGAAGTCTAAGGGCAGAAGCACCTCCCGAATTCCACTGAAGGATATTCAGTGAAAAAGGTTCACGAGTACTATGAATTATGTTGAGTTAGCTGGACGGAATTACCTCATCCCTAGACAGAGCTAGGGACAGAAGGGTTGCCCTTCCTTCCACTAACTCCGTCCAAGGTGAACACTTGCCCACGGGCAATATCTTCATTTTCCGTGTTAGAGCTTTCCTGGACTTGTCCTTGAGTAGTCTGCCTACCTTTAATGGAGGCACGGTGTGGGCCGAAGCCCCTCGTTTCTTTGACTCTGGAATAGTTGCAATAGTTGCTGGAGAGATCATTGGAGATGAATAAAGCAGTGCGAACTGACTGTTGATGAGTTGATGTATTTGTCCAAAGATAGCTTGCTTTTGAGCATCGAAGAGACGTATGATGTCAGTGTCAGACATCCTACCGCTGGTTTCAGCATAGCTAGCAGGAGTTTTAACTGTACGTGAAGGACAGAATTTGAGACGATAGGCCTTAAAAGCCTCACATCTCCTGGACCAGGATGGATGTGGTCCAGAGCAGTTAACACATCGCGGGATAGAGGAACATTGCCTCCGATGTCGATACATTCTTTAGAGAAACAGTAGCAACAGATCTCTGACTTACACATTGAGGCCCAGTGCCCCCATTCATGACAAAGATTACAGTCGGGGAAGGTCATATCATCGTTGTTAACAATTAGGAACTTTAAATTAAAACCCAGAAACGGGTTGCAGGACGTTTTGGTTAACGTCTCGGCAATGTCGGTAAGTGCCGAGACAAAAGCTATCGGAATAGGTAGTCAATTCTTTCCTTTATTGCGGCGAAAATTAGAGACTTTGAAAAGTACTTGAAGGTCAATGTCTTTTCGCTCCAAGTGAGGAGGGAGATTCATTATTTTCAAGGAAGCCATGATAGGCTTTGAAATCAGGCTACCAAATTTCGAAAGATTCTTATTAAAGAGATCATTATATGCATTAGCCAAATTAGAGGTGGCAAAGGAAATTTTAACCTCGGTCTCGTAGTACCTTACCGTGTTAAATAATATTCTATTTTTATACTGTTCTGCGAAGCATTACAGGAAAATGTTGTACAAATTATATCTTTCAATAGGTTCGGCCAATTATATAATTATTAGATTTCTAAGCTTTGGTATGGGGGAAGAACCCCATTACCCTCGTAATCATGAGACAACAAATATCTTACCTTGGGTGTTGTTACAGTCAAAATTCCATTGGAAATACCTGAATTCTGTTCCACATTTGCTTGAATTTGAAAGCTGTTTGAAGCACCGATACTCACTTTTTCGTTTTCAATGAAAAGACCGAACATTTAAAAAAAAGCCTGAACTGGATAATATACGATATACTCGAATCTATAATTAAGAAAAAATTATAATTGTGCAGTATAATTACAATAATTATTCATCAAAATAAACAAATTTTCAACGCTGTCGGAGCTATCAAAGGTTTGCGCTTTTCCAGCAAAAATGCAAGCAAATTCCAGTGTTATACCAGAAAGCTGAACCGTTTCGTTACAAAGAGCGGTATAAGGTCAGTAGTGATTTAATTTTCCATGGTAACTGGGGTGATGTTCCAGCTGAGCTCCCCCTGTAATAAAACTTGCTCACCTCGTCTCAGTTTCACCTATTGCTCCAATCTCTAAGGACATATTTTTTCGAATTACCGGATCATTTGTATCTAGATCCAAAAATTGTTATCTTAAACTATACAAGAAAAACAGGTAATAATTACCGTATTTCATTCGTGTCTTTTGACCTTGACGATGAATATATCAAATTTGCAAAAGAGATCTGGGTCATAAAGTCATTGTTTTATATTTACCTATTTTTGGCTACTGTAAAAATATCAAACATCACACGAAAGGTTAACGCTGAGGACATTGCGGCACTAAAGATAACCTATAATATTAAAAATCTCAGGTGTATTAAGTGGAAGATGGACTTCCCCTTATAATAATATAATATTTTATAATATTAAAAATCTCAAGGCGAAGGTCGGAAGAGTAGCCTTCTCCCTCTTAGTCTGACTAGTGGATTCTGCTGTCCCTTCTAGGTACACCATTGCAATAATAAGTACTAAGGTCTTTGAACCTTAGTAAAATGCCATTTAAGATCATCCTCCCTTTTAAATTATTCTTTCCCAGCACTGTCTTATTTAGCGATAACACTTTGGAAGAACTGTAAACGCATCAGTATAGCCAATATCTATATTCGGTGGGGAAAGATTCACAAGAACCGTGATCTCCTAGACCGTATATTAGGTAGCGGCTATGACATGTTACTTGGTGACTTCAACGATATAACTGGTCGTTGGATTAATGCAGCACTCCGCAGAAGGAGTCGCTAATCCTACATAATTAGGGGGCCACTCAATCTCCCGAACCAGTCCGCCTTGGTGTGACTTCAGGAGCAGGGATTTATCAGTTATCGATATCTTGAATGCCTGGGGTCCACCTTCAGATCCCATGCGCCACTCTCCACTCGGGTCTGTCAGCTTTTGACAGTCAGTTAGAGAAATGAGGTCGCCATTACGCTGCTGTTAGCCTCCCCTCCGAGGAGGACCTTGATGATCGTAAGTTCTTCCCTATTACATGTGTGCTTCAAGGTTCCTCACTTTCTCTATCTCATATCTGGCGGATTCTATCGTAATATTTAAGACATTTAAACGTGATCCACATCTAGTGGTATACGCTGATGATACCACAGCACTGTTCTCTGGATGCAAGTGCATAGATGTAGTCTCGGACATCAACCGTTTCTTTTTAAGATTAAAACACCAGTTAACCACGTCCAATATTATTCTCAACTCATCTAAAACGCAGGTGGTTGTATTTAATGGTGCCCCTACGACAAAGAAAAAACTAAAGAGACTAGCAATATCAGCTCTCTCTTCCATATTGAACAATCAACCACTCCCTACTTTTACACATCAAGTAAAATACCTGGAATGTATCATTACGGTTAAATGGTCGACCGGTTCAGACTTGAATAAATTCAAGAGTGTACTTTCTCGACACCTGATTCACAGTCTTGTTTTGTTGTGGTCATGTAAGCGTGCGCTGGCACGCATTTGCCACGTTAAAATAAATCGTTTTTTACTGAAGAGAGCTAGATGGGCCCTAAAACGGGCTCAACATACATTATTAAGTAACAAAGCTCAGGTGTGCCTCTGGGGTACTTGGACAATCTCGAGATTGGTCTTCATTTCTAGAAGAAATCCCCTGAACAAAGACATCCCGAGATTATACACCATAGTACGCATCGACTGGACTTTCAGGTGTGTGAGAGACCCCGAGTGGTTTAGACGGAAGGTGACACACTGGTGTAGTCTGGAGGGATCTGATCCCCATGACCCGACAGTGGAGAAGACAGCCCAATGAATCACTCGTTATTCTTCCAAGAGATCTATTAATTTTGATGCTTAACTTAATTTATTTATCATGTTTTGTTTTTTATATTAAGAAAATTTTTATTTTTATTGCGAAATACGATTAATAGTATTATAATTGCATTAGTTTAAATTAAAATGGCAAATTCAAGTATGAATAATTGATTTTATAAAACGTGTTTTGCTAATAACCTCAAAGAAAAATAATTCAAAAATTACAATGTAGGAATAGTAGTCGAAATCGTATATATACAAAACGTTACAAAATATGATAAATGTGGCATTTTACGGTTTATCCCTATCAACCCTTAGATCAACTGCTGAATACAAAGAATAATATTAGCATATAATGAATCGATATTCTGACACGCCTCTGTTTTTTTTGTAATTTCCATTTCCGATCATATTGGTGTTTGCAACAACTAAATATTAAGGCTTCATGAATTATATTTAAATGAAATTAGATTGAAATTAAATTCGTTTTAATTATAACTTTTATTGCTAACTTTTAGCGCTTAATATAAAAATATGTAATTGTTAAGAAAAATAGCTCTTTAATACAAAGAATGTTTTTTTTTCTTAACTTGTAAAGATTTCCGGTTTGTGCCTTATTAGGATTACACCAGTTAATTCATGTCAATCATTTAAAAGTATTTCTTACGATCATAAGTTTACTTCATTTTATTGTAAACATATTTATCAGTAAAAAGCTTAAATAATTGTAAAGGCGATGATAAGTTTGAAGTTAAAAGCACTTATTTTTAAATCGCAGATAATTGTTATTGATGATTTAAAATAAAAAATGATATAAACTTCGTGAACAAAATCGTTTTACCTGTTAAGGAAACACTTTGATTTATTTATACTTATATACTTAACAATTATTGCCATTAATATTTAATTATTAATTCAATTATAATTGAATTAAAAATCAAATATAATAAAACTGGTTGAAATATTTTGAATTTAAATACTTACAACTCGTCTACTCCAGAAGACTTGCCATTACGAAGTTTTTGACAACATCAATGACCTCTTACAAAGAGATTAGCCCTTCAGTTAGTTCTAAAGGCTTTACTTCTGCAAGAGAAAGCATATCCATTGGATTAGAGAGACTCCTAAAATGCTCTTCCCAACAACAAAGAATTTCTTCAATGTCAGTCAGCATAGATCATCTCTTGTCATAGATATTTCTAGGAGTTTTCTGCTTTCCAACACGAAGCTTCCTGATCGTCCTCCAGAACATCTTCGAAGCTGACCTATAATCAAGTTCTAAGTGCTCTCCAAACTTCTTCCAAATCGCCTTCTTCGTACCGATAACTGCTCTAGCTTAAGCTCTCTTTGCCCTTCGGTATTTGTCTACAGCTTCCACTGATTTATCTGACAAAGTTGACTTATAAGCCAGCTTCTTCTGTTGGACAAAATATCTACCTGTTGGTGTCCACCAAGCAGTTCGAGTACTTCCTCTGCGACAAGCACCTAAGGCCCTCGATACACAACTTTTGACAGTTGCTTTGGCAAGCGAGGATCTGAACATCTCCCATTCCTGATCAATGATCTTCACCTCTACTGACAACCGAGATAAGTCCTCTTGGATGTAGCACAAAATACGGTCTTTGACAGAAACATCTGCCAGACAATCTCAGCACGCCCTCACACAACGTTTGGGTTTACCAAGCTTGTCTAGCATCCGATCCGGCCATCAAAGTTTACTAACTACAAGGTAGTGATCGGTTGACAGATCAGCCCCTCTCTTCACACTAGTGTCCATAACATAACGTCGCAGATCAGATGAAACGATTACAAAATCGATCATTGATCTTTGATTGAGAATCCTGATGCCATGCGCATCTATGGATCTCCTTATGTTAAAACATGGTGTTGGTTATGCACAAATTGTTACGAGAACAAAATTGCAATAATTCAACACCACTCGCATTCAGATCAGAGAGTCCGTTCCTTCCCAAACACTCCCTTTCAAGTGCTACTGTCGCTACCAATATGAGCATTGAAGTCACCCAATAGAACGAGGGAATCTCTAACAGGAGTACTATCAAGCAGAGCCTGAAGATCTTCCACAATGGCTGCGTATTCCGAGATAATGTTGGAAGACTGTCTCTATGTGTTCGTCTCGGATTCAGATGCCAATGTCAATCCGGATTGGGAAAAAGGTTCTCTCTGATGTGGAGGATTTCAAGTATCTGGGGGTATTGTTCTCAAGGGACGACATTAACATCAAGGAGATTGAAAAGCGGATTAGTGCATCAAACGCAGCAATGCGTTTTTTGTACAGGTCTGTCTTGGTGAAGCAAGAGTTGAGTCTTCGGGCGACGCTTTTGGTTTACCACGCAATCTTCGTTTATATCTTAACCTATGGTCATGAGCTTTAAGGATAAAATCCCGGATACAGACGACCGAAATGAGGTTACTTCGCGGTGTGGCCGGTCTTAGTCTTAGAGATAAGGTTAGGAATTCGGTCATCCAAGATGGACTCAAAGTAAAGTCGCTGCTTCTCTACATCGAATAAAGTCATCTGAGGTGGCTAGGACTGCTTCGAGCTGCTTCGACCATATCCCGGAGGCTCAATCGCACACTCTAAATTGAAGATGTCGCACACTCTAAATCAAACGCACACTCTAAATTGGAGATGTCGGTTCATGGGTGAAGTTACTACTCTTCGCAAAATCATGCTTTAGTAGATCAATACCCACAACATTTTAAAGGTCGATATAATGTCGAAAAGCGCATTTGCGAGTCAATAGGAGCCCTCGCGAAAACTGATTTACCGGATTTGCCATCAGTGAAAGCAACGCCAAGCAAAAATGCAAATCGCCAATAGAATAGCAAGTTAGACTTCGCTTGTGTCAGCCTGGCCAAATACGGAAATTTCCGAAAAGTAGTTCAGCATCTAATTTCAGTCAGAATGTCCACACCATCTGCACAAGCACGAGCACTGTTGAAAAGTTTACATCCTCCCACGTACAGCAGCTACCAGAATAAACCACTCTCCTTCATTAATCAACCATCTCCCTGTAGGAATATCACTTTCTGAAGTGGCGCCCTACATCGCAGCTCGAACTTGATATCATGCCAAAGAAGAGCGGGGTATAAGACTAATAGCCGTCGGCGAAACTCTCCAATATCTCGGTTCGAAGTGCATATGCCTTCAACTCCGCAAACGCTTCGCCAGCCTACTATAACCAATACAATTTGAGGTAGCAACCCCAAATGCAGTAGAAAGGATCCTTTACAACGATAAACGAATCCACTATCGACATGCCAACGACAACAACTGAACATGGTTGAAGATCGATCTCTCGAGCGCCTTTAACTTAGTGCGCAGAAAACACTTACGAGCGGCTTGCATAGAGAACGTCCCAGAGCTGTTGCCGTGGTTTGACCTTACGTACAAGTGCAAGGTACTCCTTCGTTTCGACTCACTCAACCTTCTTAACTCATGTAAAGGACTACAACAGTGAAATCCATTGGGTCCGTTCCTCTTGTCGAATATTAAGAGTACAATTAAACATGTTTCCCATATCCTTGAAATAAACCTCAATAAACCACATGTTGAGGTAAACATAGTTTATTTCTCAACATGTTGTGGTAAACATAGTTTTCATTTCTCAAAATGTTGAGGTAAACATAGTCGGCAGGACGCAATCGGCAATGACTTTCGCACTACGCTGGCTAGATGCGAGCTTCGTGGTGATGAAACTCGATCTAAATAGGCGAAAGACCGAGGTCATCGGCTCCCCTGACGCCGTAAACGCTTGTCTGGCCCTCTAGAAAATATGCACGTGTCAAGTTCACGAAGCGACCAAATCACAGATGACACTTTCAATCCGTTTGGGTTATTTCGGTCTAAGATGCAATGCTGCGCAAGCCCAGAGCGTATTCATCCATAGCTTGATGCAGGTCGGAGAGGTGTACAGTTTGGACGCTTCACTATTTCCAGGCTATTCCGAGGCACTGGTAACCCTAAGAACCGTAATGGGTTCGCACTTTATACCGTCTACAGATGGCGGTAAATCAACAACTTCGTGGTTGATCGACCATCTTGCCTCGAACAAGCTGATACAATCAACTACCGAAATATATCGAGCCCGACTACACGCAATATCGTGTCTAAATGCTGGGAATTTGCTTCGGGTCACTCCAAATGCGGCATCCGGAACGGATCTACCCCCCCCACAGTTCTACATCCTAGCCCGAGTGTGGCTTGGGATTCCCTTGTACGAAAAAGACTTTCGATGTGGCCGCTGCATGTGTATGGCAGATAAGGGAGGAATACACTCGCTCACTTGCTAGTTCGGGGATAATCAAGGACTGCAGCATATCGTCATTCGCGAAGTGGTATTCGCAGCTGTACACTCGGCTCGAATGGATGTATCCCAGAAATTGCGAGAAATTATCCAGGGCCTACATGAACGCACGGTAGACATCCTCTTTTATGGGGATCCTCCCTTGCAGTTGACTTTTCAGTCACCCACCCCTAACAGTCCGCTTACTGTCACTCCGCTTTCAACGTACAACTCGCCGCTGCCACGTCGTACGCTATCAATGTCAAGGACATGAAATATAAGGGCAAGGTCAAAGCAGCGAGGTGCATGTTTTCAGCCACTGTGGTGGAGACCTTTGGTGGATGGAACGACGAAGTAAGCAGGGTGATCAAGCGGGTTGCGAATAATATAAGCCGGTCTAGCGGAATCGAATACGCTGCGACGGTCACACGTTTATATCAGCGCATCTCCATCGCTCTAATAAGAGGCAACGCCAAAGTTATGTTAGCTTTTCTCGACCAGTTTCCAATATTGGCTTTTGATTATGGCCAACAGAAAATGTCTAAACCTGATAAACGCCTATTCGAGCTGGACGCTTGTCTCAACAAGAAACTGTCAGTATAATGTACATACGGATGATGTGATTCACTTATTGCGCGGTATTCAACTTGCACAAATGACGATAGAGATGCTGTTGAAGGTATGTTACCCGTTTACGACAAATTTTAATCAAAATCTTTGAATGACCAGGAAACGCTATATTCAGTTCTATCTCTTGAACCAAGTAACTGGTTGATCAATGATAAGACAATAGTATCAACCCAGTACAGCTTAAATAACATCGATCAGTCAAAACGATCATTAAATACACATATCTCAGTACATATCGACGAACTTCATCCACCTTCCAATAGTATGATTATTTTTGATATTGAAAACGAAAATACCAGCGAGCGAGAGAAGAAGGACCAATTGAGGATTAGGGCCAAGAAATTTAAAGGCGATTTATTTGAGCAGATTCGCAGCAAAGCTTTCAACCTCCGAAAAGTGTCGATGACGGAACGATCATCAAAAAAATGATCTCTTAGAGAGTGTGTCGAATCCTGTATCTTTGCATACAACCTCAACTCATGAACTTGAAATGGCACGCGATAGAATTCACGTTGACAGCGACGATCAACCATCAAGTAGTGAATCAGACAGCAACGAGGTTATTTAAAATATGTTTTACGTATATATGTATATTTTCTAATTATACATATTAGTTTATAACGATCAAACCTAATGATCATCATTTAAATAAAGATTAAAGGTGACGGTATACATAATACACGATTCTGATCGATATAGAATTTAAAATCACTATATTTTACTACAATGATAAGTAGGACCCGATGTCTTTTATCTTTTCTTACCTTAACAAGATTGCGAATTGTTTGGTGACGTGATGGAGTTAAATTTAAAAATCTAATAAATAGAATGGCTTAGCTAAAAGCTTAAAATTTCAAAGTTTTGATTCTTTTAAATTCAATATGTACTTTGATTTTATGAATTGTGCAATAATGTCTTTGTATATATTTAATACTTTGTATCGATTTAGTGTCAAGTTGATTTTTAAATTTTCAAATTCTAATTAAATATTTGCTGTCATCACCATATAGTTTTTTATAAAATAATATTTTATCTGAAAAAATATTACTCGAAGTAAGCAATTTAGTTCTGTTTATTCTATCTTGTTGAATTCACGTTTCTGTAATAGTTTTTTCATATTAATACCACCATTGAGTGTATGACCTTTTGTTTGATAGTGAGTCATGATCAATCAGCCATTGAGTAATCTGATTAATTGTAACTTAATTGTAAACAAGGCGACGTATATTTCCTCTAAATTTGTGGATGTCGGAATGTTAAGACGACTTGAGACATGGGAATAAGTAAATTCCGTAATAATATTTAAACCCTTGACATTAAATAATTTAATTTTATAAGATTTTATATTATTTATATCACGTTAAAATTAAAAATTGAAATTTAAAATAAAAGTCAATTTTTATGAATTGACTAATAAATAACAGACGTTGTATCAGAAGAAATAAGGTCATCAGGAGAAACTGCTACGTTATCATGTTTCAGCCCCTATTCTTCGACCTAACATAGCAGTGGGGCCAAATACATACTAATGATGCATTTCCTCGGATGAAATTTGATTATCGAGTATCTTATTCTAATACAACGTATATTATTTATTAACTTGATATAAAATATAAAATATATAAATTATATAAAATCTTATATAAAATTATTTATAATTTTCACATTATTTAATATTTTATTATTTAATCTTTATTTATCATTGTATTTAATTTTTAAATAAATTCAGTTACCTGATCTGATTTATTGGATTTTTATGTAATTTTGGTTTTCAATGTGGGTAAAGTTTTTATCTGATTCAACTGTGATACCTTTTTAATCAATTAATAATTATTTTAATCGCTGATCAATTAATAAACTAATTTTGAATTTTAATTGTAGTCAATGCTATATAACATTAATATAATTTCATATTGGTAATTATTTAGAAACTGGTGCATGAATTTAAAACTTGTAATTTTTGAATTTATAATCTGTAGGTTATTTAAAAACTAAAGTAATTTTAGTAACTTTAATCTATTTATACATGGAGGCTGTATCGAAGAAGCAGCTGATAAAAAATTAAATTTTAACTTGATATAAATTATACAAAATCTTATATTAATACTTATATGTTAAAATGTTTAAAATAAAGTGTTTAAGAATTATGATTATTTACAATAATTAAAGTTGATTAAAGGTATATTATACATGAATCAGTTTGAAATTGTAAAGATCTGAATTATAGAAAATATTAAGATTAAGATATTGCCGAAAGACTTAAATCAGAAATTAAATTATCTATTTACCTTCATTAATTATGAGATCAAGCACGTACTACAGATCATTACTTTGTAGCTAATTCTCAAAATTCAAGTTAAACTCGCCATCTGCATTGATTTTTTGTTCTTCAATTCAAATTCGATTACGGTCACGTTCCTAATTAGATGTAATAACGAGACATGGCTACATTGTATCATGTTGTAGCTGAGTGTTGAAACTGCTACGTTATCATGTTTCAGCCCCTATTCTTCGACCTAACATAGCAGTGGGGCCAAATACATACTAATGATGCATTTCCTCGGATGAAATTTGATTATCGAGTATCTTATTCTAATACAAAGTATATTATTTATTCATTTATAAATATTTTTCTCTTAAAAATTAAATTTATTTTTAATAATATTTTGTTGATTTATATATTTTACAATTTTCTATTTAATTATATGTATCTATTAAATAATAATAGATAATATATTAATGTCTATTAATAAGCCACTTATTACTAAATAACACATCATATGGATATATCTGTTTAAAATTTGAGGATATCAATTATTATCGTTAATTATTTTAAATAATAGTTAATCATTATAAGATAATTAATGATTTTTAACGCAAATATTAAAATGCAAAAGTCAAAAGAGATAAATATCGAAAAATGATATATTTAAAAAACGCTATATATAATTAAGATACAATGATATATCTTAATCGTTAGCTTATTAAAAATAATGCTAAATAAAATCAGTAATTAAATAATAAGCAAAAGGTCATTATAAATAATAAATAATTGTTATAAGATTTTATATAATTTATATCAAGCTAAAATAAAAAAAAATTAAATTTAAAATAAAAGTCAGTTTTTATAAATTTACTAATAAATAACAATGATATATTAGAATAATGATTAGTGATCATCAGGAGAAACTGCTGTAAATAGGAATTTACAAACGATTAATACTGTTAATGAAAGGTGGTTTGCCAATTTATTAGTGACAGGTACCTTGGAACCTTACCGCTGAAGATCTCTTTTGGAGCAAGATCATACAGCAAATTTAAATACAATCTCGGCTAACAATAAAGGAATGCGAATAAATTTGTGTGTGAACTTCACAAAATACACTGACAATATAAATTACAAACATTTAGTTACTTAAAGGAGCATTATTTATTTCAAAGCTGTGCTTGAAGGTTATTTGCGTCGGCTGTGCTCGTCAAAAAGGACGCATTTATAGGTAATTTACATAATCATTGAATTTTGATGTAAATAACAATTTACAAGAAATATAAATTTTGGCATAGAAGTTCGTGACAAAACACATCTAATTGCCGATGTAAGTTTTTGAATACGTATATTAAGTAATTTAATTGTTTTCTAAAACAATTAATAAAATTCCATTAAAAAAATCCATTAAAAAAATTAATCCTTTCCATTAAAAAAATTAATATTCAAAGATTTAAATATATTTTAAATTATTTTTGATGGCTTATAAAATTTTACAAGTTTTTGCTTAGTTTTGTTTTTATAGTAAAACAATATCGTGCCAGTACATAATTTTAGCTAAAACTGAAATTATATATATTAGCAGTTATATAAATTATATTAGCAGTTATAACTTAATTTTAATGACATTTTGAATATTTTATATTTTGTTTGAAATGCTATTTTATCGTATATTTTATACGATATATCAGAATAAGGATAAGAGGTCATCAGGAGGAACTGCTATATCATTAGGTTTCGGCCCCTTACTCCTCCACCCAACATAGCAGCGGGCCAAGTACGTGTTAAGGACGTATTTCCCCGGATTAAATTTGATTATATAGTATCTTATTCTAATACAAAGTATATTATTTATTATCCATCCATAAAAATTTTCCGCTAATGATTTTAAATTTATTTTTAAGTTACAAATTTACTATTTTCTGTTTGATGTTATTTTTACAGTAACTTAGTTTAAAATATGTATCTATTAAATTATTTAAATGATTTTGAAGAAAGTTAATATCATTACATATTGTTGCAATTCTTAAAATTTCATTATTTAATGTATTATATTTTATATTATATGGTATGCATGAATGCTCATGCAAAAATATGTTTCTTGTAAATTTATGTCATCTTTACGATATAAATTAAAATTAGTTTTAATTGATGTTAATTTAATGTTTATATCAAAATATATACCTTCTTTATCATCTATGTTTAATTTAATGAATTTAATGAATTTAACGAAGTATAATTTCATTTTTAATTTTTTAATAATATTGTGTTGATTTACATATTTTAATGAATAAAAATAAGTAATAAGTAATAAATAGTTAAATATTAAATAATTAAATAATATTTTATATAAAATATATTTATATAAAGTTAGAATTTAATATTTAAATTTTAAATAAAAATCAATTTTTATGATAAAATATTTTCAAATAATATTTCATAATATGGTTGTTTAAAATTTATGTTTTATAATATTTTGTTGATTTATATATTTTATTATTTTCTGTTTGATAATATTTTTTATTTTTGTCATCTTTACGATATAAATTAAAAATATTTTTAATTTATGTTTATTTAATGTTTATATCTAAACATATACCTTTTGTTATATTGTGTGAATATATTTTACTATTTTCTGTTTGATGTTATTTTTATAGTAACCTAGTTTAAAATATGTATCTATTAAATTATTTAAATGATTTTGAAGAAAGCTAATATCATTATATATTGTTGCAATTCTTAAAATTTCATTATTTAATGTATTATATTATATATTATATGGTATGCATGAATGCTCATTCAAAAATATTTTTTGAATGATGAATCAAATCAGCTAACTGAGTCTACGTATTTAATATAATTATAAACTAAACAAAACATAATAATGCTAAATCAAAAAGTAATAATTAAATAATAAAATTAATAATTGTTTTTAGATTTTCTATTATTTAAATCAAGTAAAAATCTCCCTTTTTTAAGAATTAATAATTCATGCTTGTTTGAAAATAAGAAAAAATAATAGTAAAGTCGTAACCAATAATACATAGTTTCAGTATTTCTGACAGAGGTCATATTACCGGGAAAACAAAGTCCACAGGTCAATAACAACATGTCAGTAGAACAAATTAAATCAGCTAACTGAGTCTACGTATTGTTATATAATTATAAAATAAACAAAACATAATATTGCTAAATTAAAATTTAATAATTAAATAATAGAATTAATAATTGTTTTTAGATTTTCTATAATTTAAATCAAGTTAAAAAAAAAAAATTTAAAATAAACGTCATTTTTATGAATTGACTAATAAATAACAGACGTTGTATCAGAATAAGAATTAGAGGTCATCAGGAGGAACTGCTATGCTATCAGGTTTCGGCCCCTAACTCCTCTACCCAACATAGCAGCGGGGCCAAATACATGCTAATGATGTATTTCCTCTGATAAAACTATCTAGTATCTTATTCTAATACAAAGTATATTATTTATTATCCATAAAAACTTGCCACTTAAGAGTTTAAATTTATTATTTATATTATTGTGTTGATTTATATATTTTACTATTTTCTGGTTGATGTTGTTTTTATAGTAACCTAGTTTAAAATATGTATCTTTTAAATTATTTAAATGATTTTGAAGACAGCCAATATTATTATATTATAGAAGAAAGCCAATATTATTACAATATTATAATTTTTATAAATTTATAAATCTGCTTTTATATTTTTCAAATTCAAATTTTAAAAATTTGAATAAATTTTAATAAATCTGGACAAATTTGTTCACTTATTGAATAAAAATTAACTTCTACATTTAAATTATGAAAGACAAATAAAATGTATTCCAATGGGAAGAAAGCATAAACCAATAATAACTATCTTATTATTATGCTTTACAGGAGGGATGGGCAAGCTAGACACTTTGTGGCCGTATTTTTATCCGGCACTAACTCGAGGACCTATTAGAAATTTATGACAGAGATCCAGATAAAAATTAAAGCACGTAGAAATGCAGATTACACGCTCATTATCCTGATTTATGTAAATATCATAATGTATAAAACAGATATATATCATCTGCTGTTCTTAATCATGTTATTATCAATAACTACGAGATTTATTCCGATAATGCGAAAAATATTGACATATAATGATATTTGGAGATGTCGTTTGATCAAAGAATCAGTTAATCAGAATCAAATTAAGGAACATATAACCAAAAACAATAAACCGAACTATGAAATTATGTTGTTCGACTTTGATAGACCATCAATAATTTAGTTATTTAAAATCAATTTCAGGTTCAAATTTAATTATCATATTCAGACTAAAGAGAATGTCACATAAACAATAAACCGAAATATTACATTCTCTTGAAACAATTGAATAAACCACCTGAAAATGATATGATCAAAGAGGCAGTTTATCGAAATTGGATGTAAGTGGGAATTGGGTCAGAATGAGATGTTTTATTAGGTAATGACAGCAGAACCGAAGAAACTTCATCAGACGAAACGGGAAGAAGTTGGAATATCTTTTGAAGGCACGTATTCAAATAGAAGAGAGGATACAAGAGGCATATGAGTAGAAGAGAAAGTAAATAAGATAGCTTAGTTTGTAGATAAGAAGAAAATTCATCAGGATTTATATTACAAGGGGTAGATGATCGTGAAAGAATTGAGTTTAAGATTTTCCAATGAGATATAGAGTTGGAAGATGACTTGATTTGATTTCGCTAAAAGAGATTACGCTTAGCACGCATAAGAATATGATGAGAACGGCGAAGAGAAAGATAGGAAACATGGAGATTTGGAGTGAGTAAGTTTGGAGGACGTTTAAGAAAACCATTAAACACACGAAAAGAGTGACGGAGTCGACCCTTAGAAAGACAACAGTCGGAATCGAACCAGGGAGCAGGGCGCAAGCGCTGAAAATGTCGGGGTTGAATATGCAGAATGTGATTGAGGATAGTCGTAAGTTCAGAATCAAACAGAATGCAGAGATCACCGGAATAAAGATAATTAAGTGAAAGTGAAAAGAGTGAAGAATTGGGTAAGTCTTCGCAGATAATAGGGAAATCGAAAATTTTTCATGGTCGACTTAGAGTAGCTAAGTTTGGAGGCTGAGTATAAGGATGGGGTCAAGTAAGATTAAGATTGACAAGGAAATGATCGGACACGTAGGATTAGTAATTGACAAGGAGGTATAGTCATTGAAGCATTCGGCAACATCAACGATGTCCAAAACATTAAGTCTATTTTTCTTAGAACAATGACTTGTAATAATTGTTTCTAAAACCACAGTCAAAGTGGTTTTAATGTAAATTTAAACGCACTACATATGAACCTATGTTTTATTGGATTTTTATGTAATTTTAGATTCCAAAATAATATAGGTGTAGTTTTATTATATGATTCAACCTTTATACTCTTCTTATCTATTATAGAACAATGATTTGTAATAATTGTTTCTAAACTTAACTCACTACGTTCATATGTTGTGATTACATTTAAATCATTAGAATTAACCTCTTTCATTAGTATATCATAATAAAGCTTTTTGCATATGAAGACAAAGTTATTACTAGCTTTATCAATAGTTGTCGTTATATTTCGATTATCCTACAATATTTTTTAAAGTGTGCTTTAATTTTTTTAAGTATTTTATTCATATTGACAGAAAGTGGTTTTAATGTACATTTAAACGCACTACATATGAACCTATGTTTTATTGGATTTTTATGTAATTTTGGATTCCAATATAATATAGGTATAGTTTTATTATCTAATTCAACCTTTATACCCTTTTTATCCATTATAGAACAGTGACTTGTAATAATTGTTTCTAAACTCAACTCACTGCGTTCATATGTTGGATTTACATTTAAATCATTAGAATTAACCTCTTTCATTAGTATATCATAATAAAGCTTTTTGCATATGAAGACAAAGTTATTACTAGCTTTATCAATAGTTGTTATTATATAGTTATCCTTTAATTTAGTAAGTTCTTTATACATATCTTTATTAATTTTATCTTTCCTTTTATAATTGTTTGTTATTTTCATTTTATTTTTAATTTTATCAAATATATAATCTTTCCAAATTTTTATCTTAGATATATTCGAGCTTTCACTATTAATCAGCTTACTAAAGTAATCATTTAAGTTATTATATAACGAATTGTAAATTTTATTTTTGTCGTTGTTATTATTTAATTTATATTTATACCCTTTTGATAGCAACTTCCTTAATTCACAATTTTCAATTAATTCTAGATTATGGGTACACATATCTTTATTAATTTGATCTTTCCTTTTGTAATTGTTTGTTAGGATCTTTTCAGTTTGAGGCACTTTGTCCAAGTTACGCAAAATGTCTGTTTATTGTACATCTTCATGTGCTATTTCGAATGGCGTATAAATTTTTTGGGAGAAATGCGTTTGTGGCTAAAAATTTGAATTTTTTCATAAAATTTTTTAATTTAATTTAAATTTTAAAGTTAGAAACTTAAAAATTTATTCTTAAGTATTTTTCTTATCAATATATAATGATTTTAGAATTTTTTATGGTCTCACGAAAAAACACAATTTTTTTTATTTTTTGTTCAAAAAGTAATTTGAACTTGAAATATCTCAAAAATTTTCAATTATAGGATATAATTTTTATTCAGTTATCGTAAACAACACAGTTATGTTGACTTAAGTTGAAAATATTAATATATTTGAATCATTCAAAAAAGAGTTATTTATCAATAGTTGTTATTATATAGTTATCCTTTAATTTAGTAAGTTCTTTATACATATCTTTATTAACTTTATCTTTCCTTTTATAATTGTATGTTATTTTCATTTTTTTAATTTTATATTTTTAAGTTTAAACAATAAGAAATATTAGCTAATTTTTTTTTAATTTTTTATATTATTTTTTTAAAGAAAGAAAATTTATTATTACAAAATCGAAGAGTTTAAATGTCATGCTTCCGTAAACGGTGTTGCCGGAAATGAACGGCTAGATCTAGGAGCCCGAAGCGAGGCCGAGCATGAACGCATGATTGAGAAGGCAATACGTCTCTTCAAGCGAATGAGATTATCCGCGTAATACTGTGGATGTGCCTCGGATTTCTTGCGAGTGATTGACCGCAACAGCGATACTGTACTTGCACCCATGCCCGCTGATGTGGAAAAAACAAGGGGCATAAAACTACCATGCTCTACCAGTTCGATTCGCTCCCCGTATTTTGAAATCTTGCGTTTTTCGTTGAACTCGAAGGCGGAACGGGCACTACGATTTGCGTAAGATTGAGCAAGTGTTGAAAAAATCGTGACGTCACAGAACGTCCGCTCATATCGTTCCGCATGCAATCCAGAACATACAATATCTAGTCTTGCTTGTACATCTCTTGTGGTGCAAGAAGATTGAAAGGACATAGACTCGGGGATTTGAGAAAGACGAGGTTCGATTCCCACACCGTGACATACTTCTGTTAGTTCTTGGGCAATTATGTCCCTGATTGCGTTATGTCTGATTGTCGGTAAGCCTCCTCTTGCGCAAGAGAGTGCATGACCAACACCCATTAACTCTCCACAGACGCACTGTCGTGCTTCCTAGCTTTATCAATAAGTTATTGATAAAATTATTAAGTTATTACTAGCTTTATCAATAGTTGTTATTATATAGTTATCCTTTAATTTAGTAAGTTCTGTATACATATCCTTTATTAATTTTATCTTTCCTTTTATAATTGTTTGTTATTTTCATTTTATTTTTAATTTTATCAAATATATAATCTTTCCAAATTTTTATCTTAGATATATTCGAGCTTTCACTATTAATCAGCTTACTAAAGTAATCATTTAAGTTATTATATAACGAATTGTAAATTTTATTTTTGTCGTTGTTATTATTTAATCTATATTTATACCCTTTCGATAGCAGCTTTCTTAATTCACAATTTTCAATTAATTCTAGATTATGGGTACATATATGTTCATTTATTTTATCAAAACTAAGACTTTTACAATTGCATTCTGTTTCCATTATGTTTCTAATATTATCGTTACATATTGATTTTAATTCTTTATTATAATTACAAATTTTTCGTCCTAATGGTGGTAGGAGTTTATACCTTATTTTAGGAATATATTTACTAATCTAACTCTATTATTGCTTTACTTTTAGAATTATTTAAAAGTCCGGCTATATTTATGTTATCTATACATTTATTAGTTATGCTTTAATTTAGTAAGGTATGTATACATATCTTTATTAATTAGAACTTTCTTTTATAATTGTTTGTTATTTTCATTTTATTTTTAATTTGGATATTTTTATTGGATTTTTATGTAATTTTGGATTTCAATATAATATAGGTATAGTTTTATCTGATTTAAACTTAATACTCTTTTTTATTCAATATTGAATCGTGACTTGTAATAATTGTTTCTAAACTCAACTCACTACGTTCATATGTTGGATTTACATTTAAATCATTAGAATAAACCTCTTTCACTAGTATATCATAATAAAGCTTTTTGCATATGAAGACAAAGTTATTACTAGCTTTATCAATAGTTGTTATTATATAGTTATGCTTTAATTTAGTAAGGTATGTATACATATCTATATTAATTAGATCTTTCTTTTATAATTGTTTGTTATTTTCATTTTTATCTAATTTTATCTAAAATATAGTTTTCCAAATGTTTATCTTCGATGTATTTAAGCTTTTACTAATAATCAACTTATCATAGTAAGCATTTAAGTCATTATATTAAGGAAAATGTTATCAAAAATGTATAAATATAGATTATTATTTTGTTGAATATTATTATTTAATAATATACCCGAAAATGGGTCCAATATTAAAAAGATCATTGTGCGATTTGCATTTCAATGTCTACGACTGAATGTACAGGTGCGTTGAGTTTTAACCGTCGTACTCGGAAACATTATGATATCGACCAAATTGGAATTGGAATTGCTATAGCAATTCCAATTTTCGTGCGGAGCCACGTTATTACACTGGAAAATTCAGACCTATGTTTTACGCTGATCTTTGTCGCTAACACACGTAGAGTTGCGTTTGCTGATCTGACTGCACCACTCGTCGACGTAAACACCAGTGGACATTAGGAGCTGTAGTCAACTTCTCGTATCCGTTATTCGTACTTGTTTCGCTTTCGTTGCTTATGATAACCGAAGCACGCAGCCGACGATCGCGAATTATAGGATGGAGCTCCTTCGTTGAAAATGCATACGTCAAAAAACGTACGCTCTATCCTACAACCTCGCAATCCAATGCACACGAGATCAGGGCACGCGTCTGGTAGTCAAGTTGTCGCGTCGTTTTCGAAACTTATTGCGAACCTCATTGTGACGTATGGTTAATAAACTACCTCTCTTTGCATGACAATGCATGAACAGTATTAAAATCATCCCCACATATAGGTTTGTTTGGTATCTTAGATAAGCTTCAGCCGTACCTCACAGCCATTGCATCACGAAACGCTGTTGTAGTCAGTTGAACTCCGTAATCATCTGGTGGCCGAGCGGTTAAACAATTGTATGCTCCTTTTACTGAGGCATGTACCAGGAGAGTCTGTATACGAGTCTATCTATATCAAGTGCCGTATTTCAGGTGCCAAGCAAGCGAGTTTGTGCCGATTTAAGCTAACCGACCTTATTTGATCCGCGGCGTCCGATTGCAATTGTTCACGAATATAGAGTGATTCTGTTATATCGAATGGATAACACAATCGCTTTGAAGATTCATACCCATTGTACTTGATTGCATCTGTGAGCTAAAATTTTTCTGATTGTAGCGTCCTGCTGTATCAAAAATATTATCAATACCTGCGATAATAATATTCATACCCATGTCGAGAGGCAACAACGGGATGTTTGATTCCAAGTCTGCCCATATGAAGAGGGAGATCAAATATGGCCATATCCTCTTTCGTTAAGTTGTCGTCACAAAATTTACCATTAAATACGTTGATCGATACGGCTAGCTTGGTGAATCAATCGATATCACTTCTCGTTGTTCGCATGAGGTGTGTACAACGACATTGTAATGCTCTGGTGAATGCGAAATATGTGGAGTGAGCCTCACTATCCGTTGCCATGCTCAGTGTCTACTTGATCAGACATACCAACCACTTTTTGTTTCACCTCTTGTTCAACGTAAGACAACGTACCAACAGACATGCCAAGCATCCTGATACCTTTACAATTGATTGAAAGTTTTTCATTTTCAAAGAGGATTTTTGACCTACCCATAATTCTGAATATACAGAGTTTCTCCTGTATATTCAGAATCATAAGTATTACAGATTAGTTGTGCATTTTCATACTCCAAGGTGGATGCGAAAATTGGGTCTAATACGCCTAGACCTCCTAGTTTAAGAGGTGAGGTCAATATTGTCCACCAATCATGATTCAAGGTTCGACCTGTTAGAGATGGTAAAAGCTTGTCTTTTAGTATGGTCAACAACGTTGACAAATGCACGCATTCAAATGTTGTATTTCTGAAAAAGTGAGTCCATTTCCATTGTACTGATTTTTTAAGACCGATATAAGATACATGTGGATCAACTTTGGTTATTTCTACTAAACGATCAAGTATACGAGTCTAACTTTGAGATTTATCAAGTGCAACTGAATCTACATACTCGTTAGTGCCTATAGGAATGCCAAGTATCATAATACCATCCGATAATATTCCAATTTCTTTCAAAATAAAAATGCAACAATTTAAATCATATGGATTTGAATTGTTGCAATCTATCAAATACGCAGCTACGACTCAAATTTATATTTCGTGGCTAGGTTTACAACGGCGGGCTAACTCATTATAATATTGACTGTAGATTTTCATCCTGTTTAAATCAGGAGTCATATCGTTAGAGAGATGACATTTATAATTGACGAGGTTATAAAAATATTCACACAGATTTGCCATAATATAAACTGTAACGTTTGAATTCACTGGAAAGGCATACATTCTGTATGCTCTACAAATTGCATCAAACATTAAATTAATGTTAGAAATCATGTGAAATAATCCTCACGATGAAAAATATACTTCATTCTTTTTCGGAATAGTTTAACACAGTAGGGACACTCGAACATTCTAATAGCCATTCATTTGTTGATGTTGTAGAGCTCTGTTAATAATGTTTGTACGATGATAATTGCATTGCCTGTAGTTATTCTTGAAATATCAGCTAATATTTCTTAGCTGATATTATTGAAATAATATCAGTTATTATTGAAATATCAGCTAATATTTCGGTGTTGGATTGGCTGGGGGGGCTCAGATCCCGTTGGACCTGAGGCCATAACAGATCTGAAGACGAAAGAAATATTTACTTGGGAAGAACATTAACATTACTTTTTTAGCATGTTTCCTTTTTTAATTAGCTATCTGTTGTCATTTATTAAGAAAATCTATATTATTATTTGTAGTTATCACATAATATTATTATTAATATCATAATAATTTATAATAATATAATATATCATATTAATAATGATATCATAATAATATATCATATTATTATTTGTAGATATCGCATGGATCGGGAAGTGGAATTACGACCAGTAGATGAGGGTATAGTGTTTGCATCTAGCACCACAACGAGGGATAGATCTGCGAGAATGGACATTGTGTGTATGAATTTTTCAGAGGGTAGGATGGAGCGGTCTTATGTCGACATTTGCGTTTTTAACCATTTAGCTCCATCCTATGCTCACCAAACTGTCAGTTCCACATTCGACTATCATTCAAATCGCAAGATGGCTAAATATGGCGAGCGTGTTTCACTGGTGGAGGATGGGATTTTCATACCAGCCATTGTTTCGACTGCTGCTGGAATTGGGAGAGAATTGGATCTCTTATTAAGGAAAGCTGCACGATATATTGCCATCAAAAGCAAACAATCGTACGCAAACTGCATTTCTGACATACGAAGGCGATTATGCTTTAGCGCACAAAAAAACGATCTCTGCGACTATTCGGATGGCAGAGTTAACTACTGTTTCACATTAAGAAACTTTTTTGTATTATATTGCCCAGTCTGGGATCGTAAATTTCAATTTGAGGCCCATTTGCGGGAACCTAAGTTAATATGTTTATTTTTAACAAATTGTTCATTAAAAAAATTGTTTCCGTTTTTTATTAGCTATCTATTGTCATTAATTAAGAAAATCTTTATTATTAGCTAATATTTCTAGCCATCAGTATTGCGAGTAAAAATTTACATATGGGCTCACTAGACGCGTTTACTGGGTGTAGACTCGTCGCAATTCGGAAAAAAACAGGTGGAATTAGACCGATAGGAATTTGTGAAGTCTCGAGACGAATCATCTGCCGCACGTTATTGAGTATAATCAAAATGGATCTGATGGAGGCTGCAGGTGTTCTCCAATTAGCTGCATCTCAGAAATCTGGAATTGAATATGCTGTGCGATCATTACGAGACGCCTATTTTATGAACAGTGATCAATGCCTGCTTGCTGTCGACGCTTCTAACGCATTTAACACCATCAATCGAGCTACCGCACTCCATAACATCAATTATACTAGTCCAGCGCTTACGGTAGCCCTGCAGAATGTTTATAAATCACCAGCAATGCTCTATTTAGGTGGAGATACAATAGTCTCGATGGAGGGATTTACTCAGGGAGATCCCTTGGCAATGCCTGCGTATGCTATGTCCACTCTACCACTCATCGATTACATCCAGCGAAATGTTCCTCGAATTGTTCAAAGGTGGTACGCCGATGACTCAAACTTTGTCGGCAGCAGTGAAGACATTTAAAAAGTATGGGATATTCTCACAAACAAGGGTCCCCTTTATTGATACCATGTGAATGCCTCCAAAACAAAGATACTATCTCACAAACGGATCGATATGCCTTCATCCCTGGCTGGAGTATCGAATTACACTACGGGTTGATAACACTTGGAGTGCCTATTGGCACTGAAATATTCGTTTCTGAGCACACCACCGAAAGATGTAACGCATGGATATCTGTCGTCGATCGACTAAAGGAGGTAGCCCTAATTGATCCACACGTTGCATTCACTGGTTTGGTTCATTCAGTGCAGTTCAGATGGACACATTACCTCCGGCTGATTGAGTGCAGACCAGAAAGCTTGTTGGATCTGCACAATGCGATCTTTCAGTCACTCGTACCAGTCCTTACTAAATTTCCGCTCGACGCGAAGTGGATCACAATTATTTCTTCGCCGCTAAAGCTAGGAGGCCTTGGTATCTTTGATCCCTGCTTTAACAATCAAGTTGAGTTCCACGGGATCTTTAGAAATGTGTAGAGCGTTTGATTGCACTGACAGCGCTGAGCAACTTTATAAACTGCAAAATTCGATCTCAGCAGGTATATCTAATAAAAGAAAAATCATATTTAATGAGAGGCTTGCAACGATTACTAAGTCCCTGGAGCCCGGAATTGCCAATTCCATATCACATGCTGCAACTAACGGAGCGTCCTCCTGGATCAGCTCACTGCCACTTAAGACAGAGAGGTTTCACCTCAGTCCTTTGGAATTCATCGATGCTCTACGCTGCCGATATGGATGGTCAACCCTGACCGAAGAACGACAGTGCGTCTGTGGAGAGTTAATGGGTGTTGGTCATGCACTCTCTTGCGCCAGAGGAGGCTTACCGACAATCAGACATAACGCAATCAGGGACATAATTGCCCAAGAATTAACAGAAGTATGTCACGGTGTGGGAATCGAACCTCGTCTTTCTCAAATCCCCGAGTCTATGTCCTTTCAATCTTCTTGCACCACAAGAGATGTACAAGCAAGACTAGATATTGTATGTTCTGGATTGCATGCGGAACGATATGAGCGGACGTTCTGTGACGTCACGATTTTTCAACACTTGCTCAATCTTACGCGAATCGTAGTGCCCGTTCCGCCTTCGAGTTCAACGAAAAACGCAAGATTTCAAAATACGGGGAGCGAATCGAACTGGTAGAGCATGGTAGTTTTATGCCCCTTGTTTTTTCCACATCAGCGGGCATGGGTGCAAGTACAGTATCGCTGTTGCGGTCAATCACTCGCAAGAAATCCGAGGCACATTCACAGTATTACGCGGAGCATCTCATTCGCTTGAAGCGACGTATTGCCTTCTCAATCACGCGTTCATGCTCGGCCTCGCTTCGGGCTCATACATCTAGCCGTTCATTTCCGGCAACACCGTTTACGGAAGCATGACATTTACTCTTCGATTTTGCAATAATAAATTTTCTTTCTTTAAAAAAATAATATAAAAAATTAAAAAAAATTAGCTAATATTTCTTATTGTTTAAACTTAAAAATATAAAATTAAAAAAATGAAAATAACATACAATTATAAAAGGAAAGATAAAGTTAATAAAGATATGTATAAAGAACTTACTAAATTAAAGGATAACTATATAATAACAACTATTGATAAATAACTCTTTTTTGAATGATTCAAATATATTAATATTTTCAACTTAAGTCAACATAACTGTGTTGTTTACGATAACTGAATAAAAATTATATCCTATAATTGAAAATTTTTGAGATATTTCAAGTTCAAATTACTTTTTGAACAAAAAATAAAAAAAATTGTGTTTTTTCGTGAGACCATAAAAAATCTAAAATCATTATATATTGATAAGAAAAATACTTAAGAATAAATTTTTAAGTTTCTAACTTTAAAATTTAAATTAAATTAAAAAATTTTATGAAAAAATTCAAATTTTTAGCCACAAACGCATTTCTCATAAAAAATTTATACGCCATTCGAAATAGCACATGAAGATGTACAATAAACAGACATTTTGCGTAACTTGGACAAAGTGCCTCAAACTGAAAAGATCCTAACAAACAATTACAAAAGGAAAGATCAAATTAATAAAGATATGTGTACCCATAATCTAGAATTAATTGAAAATTGTGAATTAAGGAAGTTGCTATCAAAAGGGTATAAATATAAATTAAATAATAACAACGACAAAAATAAAATTTACAATTCGTTATATAATAACTTAAATGATTACTTTAGTAAGCTGATTAATAGTGAAAGCTCGAATATATCTAAGATAAAAATTTGGAAAGATTATATATTTGATAAAATTAAAAATAAAATGAAAATAACAAACAATTACAAAAGGAAAGATAAAATTAATAAAGATATGTATAAAGAACTTACTAAATTAAAGGATAATTATATAATAACAACTATTGATAAAGCTAGTAATAACTTTGTCTTCATATGCAAAAAGCTTTATTATGATATACTAATGAAAGAGGTTAATTCTAATGATTTAAATGTAAATCCAACATATGAACGTAGTGAGTTGAGTTTAGAAACAATTATTACAAGTCACGATTCAATATTGAATAAAAAAGAGTATTAAGTTTAAATAAGATAAAACTATACCTATATTATATTGGAATCCAAAATTACATAAAAATCCAATAAAACCTAGGTTCATATATAGTGCGTTTAAATGTACATTAAAACCACTTTCTGTCTATATGAATAAAATTATAAAAGTAATTAAAGCACATTTTAAAAAATATTGCAAGGTAATCGAAATTAATACTGGTATAAAACACTATTTCAGTATTAATTCTACAAAAGAATTTTTAGAACAGACAAAAGGAATAAATTTTCAGAATATAAATACATACGATTTTAGTACTCTTTATACAAATCTAGGTTTAGTAGATATTAAAGAAGCGTTAGTAAAATTAATTAATCTTATATTCGGCAAAAGATATACATATATATGTTATAATAATTATAACGCCTATCTAACAAAAATTAAGCCCTCAAGCAAATATAAATATATGGATAAAATTGAATTAATAGAATCTTTAAATATTTTAAAATATCAAAATTATTTAAAAGTAGGAACATATATATTCAGGCAAGTGAAAGGTGTTTCAATGGGAGGTAATAGTAGCACAATAATAGCTGACTTATTTTTAAGCTTTATATAATACGAATCAGATGTTTGAACCAATAAGATGTGTTTCTATAATGAATAAATGGTATAAAGTTTGTATCAGATAATAAAACTATACCTTATAATATAATACCTAATTTTATTTTATTATAATATTATATTTTATTATATTTTACCTTATAATATAATATATATTATATCATATTATAATATATATTATATAGCAACCAAAATTACATAAAAATCAAATAAAGAAGGAAAGTTCTAAATCCGATTGTACACAATCATATATTTTTAGTTTTAAAAATATATGAACGAATAAATTTGCTTTACCCTAAAAACTACAATATTTCGATAGCTCTTGCTATAATCTTCAGGAAAATTTCAAACAGGTTTTTAAATAATTGAATAAACTGTTTTGAATTTTTCTGGAGATGAAAGCTGTAGCTATTGAAATATTAATATTGACTGCGAACCATCCCTAACAATATGATAGACTGAATTTATTATTTTAATATTTCGAATTTACTTAGCAGTATTTTTCAATTTGAAAAAGAAAATTAGTCTCCTATATTATCGAAAGTGGTTCGCAGTCAGTTAGTATAGTAATATATTATATAATTATATTCACATGTGTCGATACTTTTTATTATTAACTTTTAAATAATATTTTTTTAAATTATTTCAGCAATAATTATTTAATTAATTATTTAATATTTAAATTCGGCTCGTATTTTATAAACAAATCATAGAAATTAAAATGATATCAAAAATAAAACATTAATAATCAAATGTCGTCAAGACTATTTTAGTAAGAATTTTAACTATTTTTATGCAGTTGCTTTCAGTTGCTTGTATAAGCTATCAACTATCGTTATGTTCTTATATGCGATTGCAAAAACGTTTGGTATATAATTATAATAAAGAGAGAATCCGCTCTATCATCAGGTGCCCCTACGTCTTTCGACAACGCAACCTTGTGACTTTGACGTGTTCATACAGCTATGCTAATAGAGAGTACATGATCGATGTCCCGTACATAGAGTTTGAATTTCACACGTCTTCATTATTCGGCCACGTGGAACTTCATAATATAGATATTTTAAAATATGAAACATTTTCAGTTGTATTTGATTTATTTAAGATATTATCCCAACAACAAGAAGTTAAAATCTTTAAATTGATGTAATTTATTACTGCTCAGTGTTACCAATTTAGTCATTAAAGAATCGTCTTAGTTAAAAAAATCGGATCAGAGGTAGAATTTTCCCCCCGGGGGGAAAATTCTACCTCTGATGAATAAAAAAATAAAAAATAAAAAAATAAAAAATAAAAAATAAATACATAAATAAATTAAAAAAATAAATAAAATAAATAAATAAATAAAAATCGTTAATCATATTAAACTTTTATTAAATCAAAAATTATATACTGATATTTCTCACGATTGTTATAAAATAAACAAAACTCTTTAAGGAAATTGGGTCTATATGTAGTTAATACCCCTTTCTGCTTCTTTATTTCGTTTTTTATTTGGCCGTTAAAGGACTCCACAGACTGAGTATGAGCACCAGTATTTTTATCAACAAAATTATATTTATGACATACTGTCTTATGTTCATATCCATTTTTATTTAATCTGCTATACGACTTGTGCTCGTCGGTCATTATAGTCGAATGGGGAAGCACTTGTGAGGATATTATGGGTAGAATAGTGGTTTGTGCTTTATCCGCGATTACTCTAGCAAAGGATCTTTCAATTTTATCCCCGACCTCGACAATACACAAAGCGTCGGTTCTGTTTGTGTAAGATCTTCCACGATGAGACTTACACTTGTAATTTAACATGGTTTCATCTATTTGCACTATTTTTCCAGGGCCACCAAGTTTATCTTCACTAAAATCAGTTTCCGGTATCAACTTATTAAGTTTATAAAAAATTTTTCTAATGGTCCGATCCGATGTAATTTTAGAGGCTATTATTGAGTGTGTTGGCTGCTTCACACATTTCTTGATTAACACACGTAAAATAGTTCTAATATCAATCGAAAACCCATCAAAAAAACTTCCCTTTCGTATTGAAATGTATTTTTTTAAGTTTGTGCAGCCATTCTTATAACACCTCCAACCATATCCATCAATAGAACGTTTATAAAGACTAAGCTTCATATAAGTATCACAGATAATGCATTTCATAGACCGAACTAAATACCTTGAATCAAACAAGTGGTCTATAAAATCTTGCTGTGTTGAGCTAATTATTAGCTGTTCGTAGTGATCTAGGTTATCCATGGGGTAAATCTGAATTTTTTTTATTTATAGTTTAGGAGGAAAAAAAAGTAGCTGTTCGTAGTGATCTAGGGGGGGAAATTTTACCTCTGATCGCCTAGGGGGGAAAATTCTACCTCTGATCCAAAAAATCTGTTAATGTAAAAGATAAATGTATATTCTAAGATTATCGAATCTATTTAATAAAAGAATCCATATTTATGCTTTAAATAAGTTATCTGCAATTTGTATAATTTTAGTTTTACTTGAGAAGATAATTGCTCATTGTAGACATTATTTAATTAATTATTTAATATTTAAATTCGACTCGTATTTTATAAACAAATCATAGAAATTAAAATGATATCAAAAATAAAACATTAATAATCAAATGTCGTCAAGACTATTTTAGTAAGGATTTTAGCTATTTTTATCAGTTGCTTTCAGTTGCTTGTATAAGCTATCAACTATCGTGGTTCGCGATAAAAAAAGTTACATTTGACCCGAAAGCAATTCTACATGAAATTGAATATATTGTAATTTTTAGCATAAACTAGTTACTTCGTTCTTGTAAATTTATAAAAATCTTTTATAAATGCTTTAAATTTCGAATTACAGATTTCCAAACTGATGAATCTGTATCTATCTACAGCACTAAAATATCGTCCCTCTATATACATTAGGGTTAATTAGCTTTTGATAAAGATTACTAAAAATGAAATAAATCTCATTTTGAGATATATATTTTAATGCACATCTGATTGCGCGATTGCAATAAATCGTATTGTTTTAATTGTCTGCTTAATCCGGTATTAGTTTAATCAGATAATTAGCTTAACAGCATTTTTAACATTTAAAATCAAGAAAAATCAAATTTACGTCCGTCGTCATCATTCTAGGTATTAGTAAAATTTGCGTGACTTTTGCGGGTTGATAATGATTCAATACCAGTACCGCAAATAATCACACATAACCACCCGTAAAATAACTTACTATTTTATGGATTTATATGAAATGAATGATTAATAAGCTATCTATTTTATCTAGAGATAAAATCGCAACACCTGCGTCCCTCTATGAAAGCTTCCGAATCCTCTAGGGTTCGTAAGCTTTTGATAGACATTACTAGAAATGAAATCAATTTCATTTTGGATACAAGTAATTATGCATAACGACTTGCATTCATGACTCACTTATTTCTTCGTATATTTTTATAAATTTAAATGAACGAATAAATTGTTGAATAATTGAATAATTGGATAAGCCATAACAATATCAAAGGATGTGAAAGAGAATAGAGTGATCTACAATGTCAAAAGCCGACGACAAATCAGGCGAAATGGCTAGGGAAGTTAACTGTCAATCGCAATCCAAGATAATATCACCGATTGCCTTGTGACAAGCAGTTTAAGTTGAATTGCGTTTACGGCATTCATCTTGTTATTGAGGAAGAATGTTTAACGAATTTAAACGACATGATTTGGCGCAAAATGAGTATTTTAAAGAGTTTCGAAATCGTGCGAAGTAGTGAGACAGGACGGTAATACGATGTTAGATTAGGGTCAACGGATTAGAATTTTAGAAGCGGACGGATAATGGCAGCATTCTATGCTGGGGGAGCATCTTTAGTCGAATGCACGAGTTAAATTGTTTACAAAAGAAATATACTAGTTCAGGGCAATATATTTAAGGACAGTTGTTGGTAAAGGATTATGAAGAGATAAAGAGTTGGTGAGACGATAATTTCATAAGAAGACACATGCGATAGATGAAAAAGTTCAGGAAGTCATAATGCGACAATGACTGAAAAGTAACCAAAGTAAAAAGGTACGACATACATTGTCAAGTTTAAATCTGAGATAACTAGCGAAGATTGAAGGATCGATCGAGCAAACGGACAAAGAAGAGGCATGTGGAAGGAGTCGATTTAATACCTTCCAGCGAGACCGATCAGTAGTCTCGGATGATAGTTGATCATTCCAAAAGGGTGTAGCTTTAGTCTTAAGAAGCGAACAATAATGACAGCGTTTGTTGAGCATTTGACCATGGATGGATAGAAATAGGGTGATAGTGCTGCGATAAATAATATGTAGGCGACGGAGATCAAGCTTGCATGAGCGACATTCACTATCAAACCAAGGATCATGATGCTTAAGTAATGGTAGGAATTTCCGAAGTGGAAGAATGTAATCGACGATAAAAGAAACTTGGGAGTATTAAAGGTTGCCAAGGATATCAGGGGAAGTGAAGAAACTTTATCAAAGTTGCTGACTGAAAGACATGATGAGCTAATAGGGAGGACAGGCAAATGAATAGTGTAGAATAAGCTAGTTCACAAGTTAAATCTGCAAGCTGCAAAGAAGACCATGGGCGAAAAGTGCCCACCCTATGAGATTTTGAGCTGAGATTTGACCACCATTTTGATACCATTATTGGTCAAACATTTCTGTGTTACTGGCAATACAAGAGTAACGATGCTGGAAGGATTTGGGGGGTACAAACATAGTCTAAGAGACCACCCAAGCGATGAAAGTGAGATGACACAACTAAGTAGTTCGAAGTTGCTGACTGAAAGACATGATGAGCTAATATCGGTAACAATAATTTAAGACTTGGGCAAAATGATTAGTCCACCATATCTAATTAAAGGTTAGTGGCTGGAGTTACAAATAGGTCGATGAAGGTGGATGGCATAGAAATCATTAAGCGTAGACGAATTGCAATATCATCATTTCGATGCGATCATCATTACGACAGAGGATATCGAGATTGAATTTGTGAAATGCGTTGAGAATCGAGTCGACCTTCGAGTGCAATGATTCCTTTCACTGATGAGGACAACGTTTCAAATCGGAATTTCCACTGCGGCTTCTGTTGTGCTGCCCTCTAAGTAAGCTAATGAAGAATGACCACTCAAACGGTAGAGACATTCTGAACGCTAACAAAACAGATTTGTGCTCAATAAATAAACTTGATGATATCTCTCAGTCGACTCAGACCGCTGTTATACATGGAACATCAACAAACGACAACATATCTTCCAATCTATCGTCGTCATCCGTTTGCTTACTAACTCCTTCGTCATCTATAAAACCCGTTCTTGAAACTTCTCTCACACACACTCCTCCTTTAACTACGGATAAAACTTCCCTTAATCTTCATCTACCTAACAACGCAAACAGTAAAGGCCTTCATCTCGTACCTCATTTTTCCTATTCATCCCCACATCTAAATGTATCTCATACTTCTTTCTTCTCTTCACGTACTCCTTACTCTACCTCTACCGTATCACTTCTCAATAATTTACATCCTTCTGTCAAAATTATCTCCAGTAACATCTCCGTTCAACCTATTCAACAATCCACTTCTGTCACACATGCTCCAACCGTATCACCTATCAATAATTTACATCCTTCCGTCAAAATCATATCCAGTAACATCTCCGATCAACCGATTCAACACTCCACTCCTGACACACATGCTCCAAACTATCTTAAATCTTCACTTAGCACCCCTGTCATTCCCACGTTTATCTGCTCTTCTGCCTCTACTACTACCAGGTCTGTCCGTCCACCACTACGTAATCGTTTTCCTTCGCGCGATCGATGCATTATCATATCTAATTTAAAGGTTTCCGAATCTGCTTCTCCTCAATGTCGCCTCGATGATGATGTATCTGCTTTCAGGTCTATCCTAGCAACCATTCTTCCTGATAATAATCCATCCCTCTTCAATAATATCGCTCCTGTATCTTTGATCCGTTTAAACAAATCCACTAAATTCAATCATCTCAGTCTTCTACTCCGAAAAATCGTTTTCCGACATAGTTCACATGCATCCTTGGTACTTTCCCAACGTTTTAAACTTCTTACCACTTCGTCTACTAGTCGTATCTTTCCTGACCGCTCCCCTTCTGATATTGCCAAGCTCAATTTAGCTCGCATTGAGAAACATCGACGTGAAACAAACGGCGAGTCATCCTTATCTATACGTCAAATCAACGGAAATTTTCACGTTGTACACACAAGGCCAAAAATTCGATGGCGTCCCATCTCTCCCCCTTGTCTTCTTCGCTAGTCGATCTCGCTCCTAAGCATTCTTTTCGTCTTAGTCTATTCAACACTCGCACCATTCTTCATAAAGCTGATATGCTCCTTGATATCTTCGATCAATTATCTATCGATATTCTCTGCATTACCGAATCCTGGCATTGTGACTCCGACGATCTTGCTATTCGTCGTCTAGGCCGCTCTGGTTGTTCTTTAGTTGAATCAGCTCGTCAAATTGCCTCTCATACATCTACTACTTTTAACCATGGCGGAATAGTTGCCATTGCTCGTCACCCAATGTCTTTACGTAAAATTAACGTTAACATCCGTTACACCTCGTTCGAATTACTCATAGACAGGTTATCAACTCCTTTCCCTCTGGAACTTGTGATTGTATACCGTCCAGGTTCAGTTGCCCCCTCACGTATCTTCTTTAACGACCTTGCAGATCTTATGTCTCACTGTTCATTGTCTTATACTTCTTCTTTTGTTCTCGGTGACTTTAACATTCGTCTTGATCGCCCGGCTGACTCTGGCTTTATCACTTTAACTAATCTTTTTTCTGATTTTAACTATAAATTACTTTCAACAAGCCCAACTCATATTCTCGGCGGTGCTCTCGACATCATTGCTGTCCCTATCTGCTTCAATGACTATACTTCCTTGTCAATTACTGATCCCGGTTTGTCCGATCATTTCCTTGTCACTCTTACTCTTACTCGTCCCCATCCTCCTTCTCCGCCTCCACCAATATCCACACCAAGTCGACCCTGGAAACTTCTCGATATCCCTATTCTCTGCACAGCCTTACTCAATTCTTCACTCTTTTCACTTCCTCTTAACTATCTCTCTCCCGATGATCACTGCATTCTGTTTAGTTCTGAACTTATGTCTATCATCAATAAACTTCTGTCTAGTCGACTCCGACGCTCTCAGCGCTTGCGCCATGCTCCCTGGTTCGATTCTGACTGTAGTCTTTCTAAGCGTCGACTCCGTCACTCTTTTCGTGTGTATAATCGCTTTCTTAAACGTTCTCCCAACTCACTCCCTCCAAATCTCCGTGATTCCTACTTTTCTCTACGCCGTTCACATCTTATTCTTATACGTACTAAACGTACTATCTTTTGGCGAAATCAACTCGAGTCATCTTCCAACTCTAAATCTCATTAGAAAATCTTAAACTCAATTCTTTCACGATCATCTACTTCTTGTAATATAAATCCTGATAAATTTTCTTCTTAGCTACAAACTAAGCTATCTAATTTACTTTCCCTACTACCCGTAGCCCCTTGTACCCACTCTTCTCTTTAAATACCTCCCTCCCAGAACTATTCCACCTTCTTCCCGTTTCGTCTGATGAAGTTTCTTCGGTTTTGCTGTCATTACCTAATAAAACCTCTCCTTCTGACCCAATTCCAACTCACTTACTTAAAAATATCTGCTCCTCTATCTCACCCTTCCTAACCACATTGTTCAACTCGTCCATCCGTAGCCGTACATTTCCTTCCATCTGGAAATGCGCCACTGTTCGTCCTCTCATCAAAAAGCAATCTCTCGACTCCTCACTACCATCTTCGTACCGTCCAATCTCACTTCTCCCAACCCTCTCTAAACTCCTTGAGCGTCTCGTTCTCAAGCAAGTTAACACATATCTCTTTTCCTCTAACTTGTTTCCTCCCTTCCAAGCCGCTTTTCGCTCTAATCACTCTACTGAAATTGCCTGTCTTAAAGTTTATAATGACTTACTCATCTCGCGCGATCATAAATTATGTAGTGTCATAGTTTCTCTTGATCTATCGTCTGCTTTTGACATCGTCGATCACTCGATTCTTCTACATCGCCTTCGTTATGATTATGGCTTCTCTTTACCCACTGTATCATGGTTTTCTTCATAGCTATCAAACCGTACATTTCGCGTCTATTCTAACTCTTCTCTCCCATCCTTCATCCATCCCGACCGGTGTTTCACAAGGCTCCGTATTAGGCCCTATGCTTTTCTCTCTTCTTCTCGGTGACTTGTCTTTGATTTCTCATAATTAACTTCAATGTAATGCAATATGCTGATGACATTCTCATCTATGCTCACGCACCTGCTTATCGTATTCATGATCTTAGTGTTTCTGCTTCCCACTGTCTTGTCTCAATTTCCAGTCATCTTTCTTCCCTTCGCCTTTCTCTGAATCCTGATAAATCTCAAATTATGTGGATCCTACCTCGAAGATTCGGCGTAGAACCTCCTTCTGTATCATTAAATTCTACAATTCCTCCTATCGTTGATAATCTCCTTTTCCTAGGCTTTCATTTCGACAACCGACTTTCACTTAAACCTTTCGTTAGTGATAAAGTACGCTCATCTACCTTGATACTCCGCAATCTCCGTCAAGTTCGTAGATTGATCGATTTACTTTCTTGTATGACTCTCATATCTTCTCTTCTTTTCTCAAGACTTGATTACTGTCTTAGTCTATTTTCCAACTCACCTAAATCCACTCTTCTTCCTTTACAACGCATCATCAACGCTGCCGTCCGAGTTCTCCTCCGTCTTCGTCGTTTTGATCATACATCGCACCATCATCGGCAAAAGCTAAAACACTAAAATTCTCAATTAAATCTAGTAGCTGATTTATAAATATGTTAAACAACAAGGGTCCTAAGACTGATCCCTGTGGTACTCCTGAGGTGATAGGACGATAAGACGATAGGCATTGACCTACACGAACAGCAAAGGATCTATCTTTAATAAAATCTTGAATCCAGCTTATAATGGAGCGATTGACTTTATAAGACTCAAGGGTGGAAATTAGCATTTTGTGGGGCACCCTATCAAAAGCCCGACTAAAGTCAAGAAATATTACGTCGATACAGTACCCGTTAGCAACATGTCCAACCCAATCTTCACGAGCATGTAATAAGTTTGTAAGACATGAACGCCGAGGGCGAAATCCATGCTGTGCATTATTGAGAATTCTTAGCGAACTCAAATGATCATATATGCGTCTGTTTAGTATGCGCTCAATCACTTTGCATACAACACTAGTTAGACTTATTGCCCTATAGTTATTCGGATCATCTTTTTCACCATTTTTATAAATTGGTACTGCAATCGCTTTTTTCCAGGCATCAGGCAATTTCGAGATGTGCAAGCTCAGCTCAAATATGAAAACTAATGGCTCAGCCAGAACAGGAGCAAGTAACTTAAGAAGTTGGGGGTGGATATCATCGGGGCCTGCCGCTGATGATCCAGATAACCTAGCCAATTCAACAAAAACCTCATGTTCTGTTATCGTTAAAACTGGAGAACCAATTTCTACCTGTTGTGATGCTGCATCTTCACATACGCTAGAGAAAGCATCTGGCGTTAGCTCAAAAGCAGATGCAAACATTTCTGCTATCCTATCTGTTATGTCTTTTGAAAGATGAAGTAGCTGATAGAAAAGATGAAATATGAATCATCTTTCATATTTTAGGATGTATCTTAAAAGATGAAATAGCTGATGAAATACCGTCTCTTAAAGATGAAATAGCTGGTAGCAGAGCTCTGGATCCTTTCACATAAGCCCAAAATTTTTTTGGTTCTGTATCAATTTGTAAAGCTAATTGATCTTCAAAACTTTGCCTTTTTGTAATCTTAAGGCAATTGACGAAATTTCGGAACATTGTATACCGCTTTTTAAAATTATTCTGATGACGGCTTAGTTCAAATAGACGATTCCTATGTTTGAGAGCATATCGCAATTCAGTGTCAAACCAAGGAGGGTATTTAGCTTTACTTTTTGGTACTCTACGGAGTGGTGCAAACTTATCTGCAAGAGCTACTAAACCTGATTCAATAACATGCCACTTTACCTCAATGTCTTCACTAGCACAGTTGAATGATGTTCTTTGTGCCGCCTCTCATAATGAGTCTTCATCAATTTGTTGCCAAGATCTTTTCGACACTATCAAATTTTCCAATTTTGGGATCATACATCGAGGAAAATCGTCAAATAAGATCATGCAATGATCACTCAATCCAATGGGACTCTGATAGCTCATATTACCCACACTTGTAATTAATTCGGAAAATACCAAATCTAGACAAGATTCCTGGTTTTGCGCGAATCATGTGGGCGACTGCACATGTTGCCCTAACATGAGATCATTTGCAAGAAAATTCCACAAATCCACATCTGACTTGGCAGAACCACTATCCAAAACATAATTCCCGATGTGACCAGCTGGGGGTATATTAAAATCGCCAACTAATAGATATTCTTTAAGCTCAGAACAGTGACTAATTAGGTTAGAGAATTCATGATCCAATACGGATGATTGCGGCGACCTGTAGCACACAGCAATATCTAAGGGACCTCCTAAGTGTGATACAAAGACTGAGATAATTTCGCACATGTCCAGTTCATCTTTAAAATTACGAGTGGAAATAATATTTAAGGATGTCGTAATATAGAGCGCAGCACATCCACCCTTTGACAATCTCTATCAGATCTCAACAAATTATAGCCCATAACATCAATCGAATCATCGGATATCTCATTATGTAGTCATGCTTCAGTAAGAGCCAGGATCGCTGGTTTATTTGAGATGATCCATGTTTTAAGTTCATTAAATTTTTTTAAAATATTCCTTAAATTAGTGTAGGCGACACTAATACCAGAAGCAGAGAACAATTGAGTAATTTTATGTGATATCAATGCGCGCTAGATTTCCTAATTGTAAAAAAGGATTCGATTGAAGAACTCCCCTAACTTGGCAACGCACGAATGGTCGCCAACGAACTACTCAAAAATTTCTTATCATTAAATCAGTATATGCATTCGATCTTCTAAATGCTAGATTAGAACCAGCATTATTAAGCAATAATTTTTCCTATACGAAAGATCTTTAAAAATGTTTATCTTCTCACCTTTCAAGTGATAACCTCCTAAAACTGCTCTTGTATTTTCTGCAGAATCAAATACTAATTTAAGAAATCGTGGTTTATATTGTGCTTTCTTACCAACACGAAATAAGCTTTTGACATTGAGAATACGCGCAATATCCTCTTCACCCTGCACGATTATATCCGAAAAGACTTTACGAATGGAAACTACGTCATCATCCACAAGGGTCTGAACAATGTCTGCAGAAGATTCATTCGCGAAAATAACTCAATTATTTCTGATTCTAGCACAATTCCTAGTATTGATAATTTCAACAAATGTCTTATTTGTTATATCCAATGACCTCATTTCATTTTCATTTCCGACTGCCACATCATTGCACACTCTAAAGTCTATTGTCTGAAGTGTTCGACTTACAAGCTGCTTCAACATCTTCTTTGGTCGAACAAGAGTATAAATCAATATATTGTTGTTAGGCCTGTGTTCCGCGAATTTGCCGGATGCAGGTGTAAGCAATTTATTAGTAATACTCTCGGGTGTATCTTTATCCTTGTTGTTTGCCATCACAGTGATGTCATTGATATTACTTCTTAGTTTATATACTGTCCGTGAATGTCCGTGTCCTCGTGTCCAGATGCAAGTTGAGCTTGAAATTTCTATTACGTTTGGTTCTTTGTTCTGAATTGAATTAGAGTGTGACGACCGGCGTAGTGATTTTGCTCTGGCATATGCCAGATTCATTGCCAATAATTTGTTCTTGAAACCTAGGTATCGTTAAGTTAAAATGCAAATCATCCTTTGCTGACGTCATTGAACTACAAAAATGATTGACGTAGTACGAAAACCACATATAAATTTTCTTTCACCCAGTGTATCAACATATTTATGTGGAACAGTTACTGTAGTCCAGACATTGCAGCCATCACATCCTACTTGTCTTGATATGAATGTAGAAATGTTGTTTTTCTTACGTCTGCTTATAATTTAATTAGTTAATATAATTGTATATTATATTGTAAGTATGGCATAACTTATATAACACATACATGACTTGTATGACATGTATATTATACTGCAGGCATGACTTAATGTTGTATCATCACAACATCTCAGCTATCATATGGCAAGTGAAGTGACATTTGTAGTACAATCTTGTAAAGAAGAAATCGCCGCAGGCAGAACTTTTGCTCCTCTGACATACCATCAAAATCTCTTCGGATTACTACTAAAATTTCCAGGAATCTCACCTTCAAAGCGTTGTCTCTATTTTATCTTAAGGCTATTGATTATATTGCCAAATATGACATACTGCTTCCTGTAAGAACTGTTTGAGAGTTTTATTAAAGTTGAATGTATAACCTGTCACCGCTCATCAACGTTATTACTACTAAAGGAAAGCGTAGCAACCGACGCGGCCTTAAGCAATGCATTAACATCAATTCTTTGCCATGATCTTTTCCAAATTATTGGTTTATCATTATCTTTCAAAATAGCAGAACTGTGTATGTAGTCAAACTATATCATGCAGTGTGCACTCAAACCAGTATAACTCCTGCATTAAACATTACTCACATTCGTGATCAGTTTAGTAAATACCAGGTCAAGACAATATTCATGATTAGCGATGAACTGGTAGATGATTGTACATGTTGCTCTAGCATAAGGTCATTTGTAAGAAATCTCCACAAACATATGCCAGGTTTGGAAGTGTCATTAGCTAGTATATAACGCCTTTCATATTCAGCACATGGAATATCGAAGTCGCCTACAAGTAGTTATTCTTTCTGTTTTGAGCATTTAGTACCCGAACGAATTCATCGTCCAACATGTAAGTTTGTGGAGAATAATAGCACACACCAATTTCAAAATGACATGGTTGCAATAATTCGACTGACAGAAACTCGCATGATCCCACTACAATTACAAATTCAACTACCGAATTAATCAGTAAGTTTGTTTTGCCACAATGAGCGACTCATCCGCCTCTTCGAGAAACTCTATCGGCCCGGTATAAGCTATAGCATGGGATACCCATCACAGTCCAATATGTAGTCATGCAGCCAACTATAAATAAGATCCAGAATCACAGGTTTATCCCAAATTGTAAGCTCATCCAATTTAGATAGAATACTTCTTATGTTTGTATATGCAGCCTTAATTGAAGTTGCACTACTCTTCAGAAGTTGCTTTAAAAGTTGCTGTAAAGCAAAAGTTGCTTTTGGCGCCACATCAAAAGATACTAGCTCACCTAATCCTGAGGTACTCTCTGAGATAGGATCAGTTCTTTCCACCGCACGAATGGTCGTCGAAGCACTACACGAAATTATTTTATCAAAAGTTAGATTCCCCTTTATCTATTCTGGACGACAGATCAGCACGTACACGTTTAAGCAGTAGTCGTTGCTTAACTGAAAGATCTTTGACTATTTTGACCATCTTACCTTTTAATCAAAAGCCTCTTGCTAATACATTTCTTGCATCCTCCTCTGAGGCGAAAACTACCTTTAGTAATCGTTAACATATATCCTTCGATTTTTTTCACATATCCGGAATAAACTCCTAAGATTCAGCCTACGCACAATATCCTCCTATCATTCTACGAGAATATCTGATAAATCGAGCGTATTGAGTTGGCGTACTAGTCAACTAGAGTTTATACATCGATTGATTACGATTCTTGAACATTACTAAAAATAGCACAATTGCCTCTCCTAGCTGAGCGAGTGATTTTCCATCTCCTCTCACTTTCGACTTCTACATCATCGTCAGATTATTCTAGGAGTATATGTATTTCAATGAAGATGAATAATAGACTTCGGACCGTTCTGTGTTTGAGAAGGATGACATTAAATTTCTGAATCCGAGTGGTAGTCATGCGAAGTTAATAAGTAATTTTCGCTTCCGTCCTGGACTAGGAACCAAATTCGGCATCGCTCTTTTAGGAGCAAAATTGTCACTTACATTTACCGCTTTCGTCTTTTCGTTTTGGCCATTGGACACCTCCGTACCTGATTCTCGCAATGACGAAACACTTTGCATAGCTGGTTGTAAATGAAATTCCGTGATCGATCATAATTACCACATTGGAGAACATATCCTAACTATTGTGTCGGAACAAAAGTATTTGGTTGTAATAAAACTAAAAACACATTTGAATACTGATTCTGCTGGCGGTAAGGTTTTGTATTGTATCAAAAATTGCTTCTTTAGAACGGACCCTTCTGTCTTCAAGCTCCTTCATTGTTCTTTGGGTCGGTCACATTTTGAGTATTGCATTCAAGCTGTTTTTCCATGTACTAAAAAAATTACCGATCGTGAATCAGTGTTTTGTCGCGGGTCTCAAATTTGCTTTCATAATTCGTATTCGTATGAGGACAGGTTATCCTTGTTAGGTTTATTTTCATTGAGATAAAGACTACTGTATCTTGATCTTTTGGCAATGTGGGCAGTTGTAAACTACTTTGAAGGATATTCCACAAATGTTATAAAGTTCAGAACTACAAATTGTCGTGGACATCGCCTAACCCTCTATAAATTTCCTCCTGGTAAAAATCCTCGAATAATGAGACACTCCGATCGTGTAATCAACATTTGGAATGCGCTACCTGAGGAAATTGCTTGGCCTTCAGCTATTCCCATTTTAAACTTCAATTGAGGAAGTGGATTCATGACAGCTCGAACATCAATCAGTGTTGAACTACCCATTCATGTTAATTGTATTCAGGTTAACAGCCATTTGCAACTTTGTTGTATTCAATAATATTATTAATATTTTATTCCATTTTTTTCAGCAAAAATTTTATTAATCAAAATAATCATTTAAAATATTGACAGTTGTGAAATTTTTACTAACTATGTTGTCGCTAATGTTGATAACTTTTGCAGCTCCTCTACTTATTGCGATAGAACTACATTTTGCAAGGTTAAATAAATTTTTTCTAATCTTAAAAATCACTCATTTATATTCATGTGCTTTCTTCCGCGCTTGCTTGTTAGCTATTTCTTTGAGAATTTTGTCAGTGATGGGAATAATATCACTAGTGCGGAAAATTTTACTAAATAGCACGATCCTTGTTCAATTTCATGCATTCTCTCAGCATATTTCACTCTCGTTGGTTATTGTATTTGTGGACATTTGTACAACGGTTTGGGTGATAGGACGGATCAGGGGATTGAAGATTATGATATCCATGAAGGACCGCTCCAATGCATTTTAATACATGCCGTTGCATGAAATATCTAAACGCGTACAACTATCTCGAGTAATAAATTGGTTTTCAAATATGGATGCTTCAGGTAATGGTTGTAAAATGTGTTCTGTTTTAACAAATCAAATCAGCTAACTAAGTCTACGTATATAAAATAAATAATTGTTTTTAGATTTTCTATAATTTAATTCAAGTTAAAATAAGAAATGAAATTTAAAATAAACGTCATTTTTATGAATTGACTAATAAATAACAGACGTTGTATCAGAATAAGAATTAGAGGTCATCAGGAGGAACTTGCTATGCTATCAGGTTTCGGCCCCTAACTCCTCTACCCAACATAGCAGCGGGGCCAAATACATGCTAATGATGTATTTCCTCTGAAATAACTATCTAGTATCTTATTCTAATGCAAAGTATATTATTTATTATTCATCCATAAAAATTTGCCACTTAAGAGTTTAAATTTATTCTTTATATTATTGTGTTGATTTATATATTTTACTATTTTCTGCTTGATGTTATTTTTATAGTAACCTAGTTTAAAATATGTATCTATTAAATTATTTTAAATGATTTCGAAGAAACCCAATATCATTACATATTGTTGCAATTCTTAAAATTTCAAATTATTATATTAATAATAATACGAATGCTCATGCAAAAATATGTTTCTTGAAAATTTAATTATGCCATCTTTACGATATAAATTAATATATCTTTAGTTGGCGTGCTTCTTGATCTCTTAAAATGTTTCGTCGAATAGTAGGGATTTTACCGATTTGACACGATAGAGCATGGTATGTTGTTAGAATGCTCTCGCAACTACAGTGTGTGCTCGTGTTAATTGGCTGTCATCCATTGGCTGCACTGTTGAACGCTGTAATCTGTTTTAAACATACTTGCTTATCATGTGATAATTTATGATACAGTTCATTCCGTTTATTTGTATTTGACTCTGTCCTTTCAACTTCGATTCAAAATAGCAATGCTATTTTGTAAAGATTCCCAATTTGTGAATTTTCACTGAATAAGTGTGAATACATCTTCAGTGAGAAATTACAATTATCCTTAAGCCATTATCCATCCGGTCATTAAATATTAATTCCGCCAAGTCGATATGGAAGTTCAATTAGTTTCGATGCCTGCCGAGTAAGTTTGGTAAAAGTACATCAAAATTTTCGTTTCTACTGGATGAAACCAATCTTCTTCCAAGTTACACGTTTTTGCATTGTAGGTCCATTTAAATTGTATGCATTTTGTCAATAATGTGAATGCACTATGACTTTCAAACAACGCAATTTCTGCTGACGTAATTTACATAAATTACGCCCCACCTCGCTATCGCTGCGTTTCCGTCATTCCCTCTTACTACACGTTCTCAATAATTTATATAATCAATTATTCCAACAACTACGGTCTCCGATCCTTCCTCGTCGCCGCCTCACTCGCCTGAAATCAATCCCTCTCGGCGTCCGCCGCGCTCCCTCCTTTATCACATTCAAACACCTCCTCCGTTCACACCTTCTCGACACATGATTTACATTTTTGTTTTGTTGTGGTAATGTAAGCGTGCGCTGGCACGCATTTACCACGTTAAAATAAATCCTTTTTTAAGGTAGTTATCTGAGATTTTAGATCGTCAATTACGGTTTTGATTTTGGATGCTATGTACTTACGGATTCCGATAAAACTTCCTAGCAGACTAACTTTTTCTGTTGAAGTCTTTAATCTTTTTTTTAAATGATCGTTAACTTTGCGATATTCGCTGGGATAAGGCACTAATATACATTTAGAGGGATCATAATAAACCCAGACTGTGCGCATATTTCTTTTACATTATACCAGAGCTTTTTGATGTCTTCATATTGCCCTACATATGCACCATCATCCGCATACTAGTAATGTGTAATTGATGGTATGTTATTAACATCAACTTTTTAATCATAGGAATTGTCGCTTCCGCAAAAGTGACCATTGCCAGATGATCAGCTTGTCTGAATACCTTTTGGGATATAAAGAATCATTTTCTAAAGCAAGCATTGTGTCAGATGAGTAGCGGTTGTATAATATCGTCGTAAGTGATGGGCAAATCATATTCATGTTTTTTAGTGCTAATTGCGGTTTATGCAGTAAAATGCATTCGAAGCATACAGAGAAATTCCCCTTTTTATCATAGGCTTCCATCAGGTTTCTAATTGCATGAACACAAAATTCAGCTTCGCACATTAGCCCAGCGCTATTTTTAAACAACCGCTATTTCTTTGAGGTTTTGACGAATATTTAATAAAATAACTTTGCCAATAATAATTAAATTAAAGTAACTTAATTATGTAAATTATTGTGCCAAATCACAAGTGTATAAAAATTATTATAACATAATTTAAGGTAACATTTTTAAATATTTTATCACAAACATTGTGTTTACAATAAAACTATATTTTTATGATTAAGGCAAAAAAATAATAGCTTAAACACACAGTAACTTTTAATTATATTAATGAATTGGATCAAAAATTTAAATGAATTTGATCAACTGAATCAACTTTTAATCATAGGAATTGTCGAGGGAATTGTAAGGTATTTAAAAAAAAGATTTATTTTAACGTGGCAAATGCGTGCCAGCGCACGCTTACATGACCACAACAAAACAAAACTGTGAATCAGGTGTCGAGAAGGTGTGAACGGAGGAGGTGTTTGAATGTGATAAAGGAGGGAGCGCGGCGGACGTCGAGAGGAAGTTGATTCCATGCGAGTGAGCCGACGACGAGGAAGGATCGGAGACCATAGTTGGAGGAGTAATTGGGAACGTGGAGTAAGAGGGTATGACAGGAACGCAGCGATAGTGAGGTTTGGCGAGTGTTGTCTAAGAAAGGAAAGTTGATGAACGATGGGGAGCCGACAGCGATGAGACGAAAAGTAACGAGAAGAAGGCGGAGTTTGATGCGGATGTGGATGGTGGGCCAGGAGAGTTGGGCAAAATATGTGGATGTGTGGTCGAAGCGACGGAGACGAAAGAGCACTCGAACGGCGGTGTTGATTATTCGTTGTAGGGGTAGGATGATGGATTTTGGAGAATTGGCGAAAAGGCTAAGGCAGTAATCGATTTTAGGGAAAAGAAGCGATGAAAGAAGAGACATACAAGAACGGAAGTCGATAAGGGGGCGGATACGGCGGATGTCACGAAGAATTAAGTTAGACGAGCGGACCTTGTCACGGACGAAGGGTTTAAGGGAAAGGTGATCATCGAAATGGAAGCCTAAGAAAGTGAGATTGTGGACTATAGGGATGATCGATGAGGCAAAAGATACAATGGGAGGAGATATGCTTGGTTTACGGGGAAGGATCCACATTATTTTGGACTTTTCGGCGTTTAGAACGAGATGGAGATTGGAGAGACGTTTGTAGATAGAAGAAAGACAGTTGGAGGCAGAAATGCCGATATCGTGTATGCGATGTGCGGGTGCATGAGCATAGATTAGAATGTCATTGGCGTATTGCATGACGTTAAAGGAGTAAGGTTTGATAAATGGAGAGAGATCGCCAAGCAAAAGAGAGAAAAGCAGGGGACCTAGAACTAAACCTTGTGGAACCCCGCAAAAAATAGGGATGGGAGGGGAGGATGATGAATTAGAACAGACGCGAAAGGAACGGTCGGATAGATATGAGGCGAACCATGCTACAGAGGAGGAAGAAAAGCCGTAATCATAACGAAGGCGAGAAAGGAGGACGGAGTGGTCGGACAATGTCGAATGCGGAGGAGAGGTCGAGGGAGATGAGAACACTATATAGAGCCTTGTCTCGAGAAATGAGTAAGTCGTTGTAAACTTTCATGCCGGCGATTTCTGTGGATGATTAGATTGAAAAGCGGATTGGATAGGAGGGTACAGATTGGATGAGGAGAGATAAGCGTTGATCTGTATTAAGATGAGGCGTTCTAAGAGCTTAGAAAGAGTAGGGAGTAGTGAAATGGGGCGATAGCTAGAAGGAAGGAAGGGGTCGAGCGATTGTTTCTTAAGGAGGGGACGAACGATTGCGGATTTCCAGTGTGAAGGGAATATACGACTGAAGATGGACGAGTTAAACAAGGTTGTGAGAAAATGGGGATATCGATGAGCATATGGATTTTAATATGTGAGTAGGCAGGGGATCGGCAGGTGAGGTTTTGTTGGGCAAGGACATGAGGACAGATGATACTTCTGTAGGTGAGACAGGGAGAAGATGAAAGAGTTCCGGAAGGATGAGAGTAGACTGGGCAGAGTGGGATAGGATGGAGACCGGGGTGTGAGAGAGCAGCGTGGATTCTTTAGTCTGGAGAAATGACGAATAATCATTAGCATTGATGTTGCACGGCGTAGAGGAACGAGCCAGGATTGAGTTAAAAGTATGCCAGAGAGTCTTAGAGTTGAATGAAGTGATGATTTTATGCTGCCAGAAGGAGTTGCATTTGGTACGTAGTAGGTGGAGATGAGACCGGCGAAGAGCAAGATAGGAATCACGGAAAGACGGAGTGATCGAGCGGAAATCGCGTCTGAGAGAGCGGTGATAGACTCGAAAAGCATGGCGGAGTCGACGCTTTGAGAGTAGACATTGGATGTCAAACCATGGGGCACGGTGCAAGCGATGGTGTTGGTGAGACTTGAAGGGCAAGAGAATATCGAGAGTGGATGTCAGTTCATAGTTGAAAAGAAAGGCGAGATCGTGAGGAGATGAATATGTTATTGTGGGTAATGATAGAGACGATTTGAGTAAGGCAGAGCGGAGAAGGGAGAGGTCAATATTTCTCCAAGGGCGACGTAGGATTGTAGGTGTGTGAGGAGGGGTGTGGTTGCGAGTGAGATCAAGGGTGATAAGAAAGTGATCGGATAGACCAGGATCAGAGATTGACAGTGAGGTGTAGGCAGTAAAATTATCGGGGACAGCGATGATGTCGAGTGCCCCACCAAGTATATGTGTGGGGGCAGTGGAGATTAGTTTGTAATTGTAGTTGGATAGAATGTTGATGTTTAATTTTATAATATATAAGTTTTCCAAATGTTTATCTTTGATGTATTTAAGCTTTTACTATTAATCAGTTTACCAAAGTAAGCATTTAACTCATTGTATAACGAATTGTAAATTTTATTTTTATTGTTATTATTTAATCTATATTTATATCCTTTCGATTACATTTTCCGTAATACATTGTATTATACCAGTATTAATTTCGATTACCTTGAAATATTTTTTAAAGTGTGCTTTAATTACTTTAAGTATTTTATTCATATAGACAGAAAGTGGTTTTAATGTACATTTAAACACACTACATATGAACCTATGTTTTATTGGATTTTTATGTAATTTTGGATTCCAAAATAATATAGGTGTAGTTTTATTATATGATTCAACCTTTATACCCTTTTTAATATACATATATAATGTACATATTTACATATATATATTTATATAATTATCTATATCTATACAGATATATATTTATTATTGATGTTTATGGTCTATGCATATTTTTTTATTGTTAATATTGACATTTATTGTCCGATTGTAGCATTTTATTAAATAATATTTGTTAATATTTTTGTATAATTCGCTTTTGTTTTATTGAATATGAAAAAAAATATTTATACCCGTTTGATAGCTTTTCCATTATCATTGTTTTCAATTAATTCTAGATTATGAGTGCATATATGTTCATTTATTTTATCAAAATTATTTTATATGCTTTTGATATTTTTGATATTTTATATGCTTTCGGTAGTAATTAGAAACAATAATCACTTTTTTTAGAAATGTGCGATTAAAAAATATTTAAAAAATGTGTGGATCAAAATAAAGATAAAGCACCGAAATAAATTAGAGATGTTTTAATTTTATTTTTACAGATAAAATTATGTATCAATTAAAATTTCCAACTCAATTTTGATAATGAATTTAAGTTTTTTTTAATAAAACAATAATACTTAATTCTCCGTGACATACGCCGTATCCGCCCCCTTATCGACTTCCGTTCTTGTATGTCTCTTATTTCATCGATTATCTTTTATAAAATCGATTACTGCCTCAGCCTTTTCGACAATTCTCCAAAATCCATCATCCTACCCCTACAACGAATAATCAACACCGCCGTTCGAGTGCTCTTTCGTCTCCGTCGCTTCGACCACACATCCACATATTTTGCCCAACTCTCCTGGCCCACCATCCACATCTGCATCAAACTCCGCCTTCTTCTCGTTACCTTTCGTCTCATCGCTGTCGGCTCCCCATCGTTCATCAACCTTCCTTTCTTAAACGACACTCACCCCACCTCTCTTTCACTACGTTCCCGTAATTCCCTCTTACTCCACATTCCCAATTACTCTAACTACTACGGTCTCTGATCCTTCCTCGTCGCATCCTCACTCACCGGGAATCGGCTCTCACTTGACCTCCGCCGCGCTTCCTTATTTATTACATTCAAATGCCGCCTCCGTTCACACCTTCTCGACGCATGATTTACATTTCTGTTTTGTTGTGATCATGTAAGCGTGCGCCGGCACACATTTGCCACTTAAAAATAAATCGTTTTTATATATTTCTGTAGGAAATTGTGATAATTTGATTTTTGCCTCATTCTAAATTTCCGTAAATTAATAAATGTTAAATTAATATTTTAACTAAATTCGACATTTTAAACAGACAAGAATTTATTTCCGGGATAATACACACTAGATTTGTCGTAAATCGATAATATAATTGAAAATTCATTTTTTGATTCTATAGAGAATACGGAATCAACAGATTTTTTTGCCAAATGACGTATTTCTGCATATTATCTATTTCTTTTACAGATGCAAGCAATTAACAATAATCAAAATACCGATCTTTTATCACTATTGTTCGATTTTCGTAAGCGGCTTAATCATCATCCTGGCGATAAGTCGGGTGGAGACAAATGGGAGGTAAATGTGAACCATTTACTAACAGCGGAGTTTAAGTAATTTAGATTGTATTTAGTAAATTTAATATTTTTTCATTTTAACAGAGAGAAGGCTGCGAACTACATGGACAAATTGTATGAAAGTATATGTTTTACATCGGAATCAATTGCCGGTGAAATTTTAACGGAACATCGATTGAATCGTATAGATAACGAGCTTGAAGAACAATTGGATCTTTTAGCGAGTGCAAAGCGAAATCGACGAAGCATAGCTGATATCGAAGAAAAGTTAACTCAAGGGCAGAAAGAAATTTCATTAAAAATAGAAGAATTAGAAAAAGAAAAGCTGAAGAAGGGACAATCAATGAAACAACAAGAAATCATCAACAGGTAACTTATTCCTGTTAAAATTAGAATAATTAGCATTCAAATTGATTCCATATCCGCGTTAATGAGAAATTGAAGTCAAGTTCTCAGTTAAATCTTTTTCTGTTTAATAATTGTTATTTAATTTGAACCAAGATACAAGTTAAACATTTAAATTGTTAATTAATCAGTTAATTAATTAATTAATTAACTAATTAATTAGTTACGTTCAAACATTTAATATGAAAATTAATTTTGATTAAACGGTTACGAATTAAAAATAGAGTAAAATATGTTTCTAAAAATTCCGATCATAATCGGAATCAGTGTCTGA
>WNNJ02002890.1:0-24982 GCA_012934845.2 Pomphorhynchus laevis | reverse complement strand
ATATATATATATATATATATATATATATATATCATTTGGTCGGCTTCATAAATTATCCTCGTGTGAAGTCTTTAATCCTTGATGCAGCACTGTACACTACAATCAGCGTAGGTGGACCTCATCAGCAGTGAGCCTACGCCTACCTTTCGTGTTTCGGTCCTTTAATGATCTGCTGAAATTTTCCTCTGCTGCCTTTTTGTAAAAACAAACGATACAGTTTGTAAGGAAAACATTTCCACTTGTGCAAACTGTACGTTGTTTCCGTCTTTTGTAACAAAAAAGACGGAGATAGCACTACAGTTGCCGGAAACAACCGACAATCTGTCTTTTGAATCTTCTTGACAGGAAACCGGTATCTGCCAGGTTAATAGAATGAATAATTGCATACACGAGCGAGTATCATCATTTGGTCGGCTTCATAAATTATCCTCGTGTGAAGTCTTTAATCCTTGATGCAGCACTGTACACTACAATCAGCGTAAGTGGACCTCATCAGCAGTGAGCCTACGCCTACCTTTCGTGTTTCGGTCCTTTAATGATCTGCTGAAATTTTCTCTGCTGCCTTTCTGTAAAAAAAACGATACAGTTTGTAAGGAACACATTTCCACTTGTGCAAACTGTACGTTGTTTCCGTCTTTTGTAACAAAAAGACGGAGATAGCACTACAGTTGCCGGAAACAACCGACAATCTGTCTTTTGAATTTTCTTGACAGGAAACCGGAATCTGCAGGTTAATAGAATGAATAATTGCATACACGAGCGAGTATCATCATTTGGTCGGCTTCATAAATTATCCTCGTGTGAAGTCTTTAATCCTTGATGCAGCACTGTACACTACAATCAGCGTAGGTGGACCTCATCAGCAGTGAGCCTACGCCTACCTTTCGTGTTTCGGTCCTTTAATGATCTGCTGAAATTTTCCTCTGCTGCCTTTCTGTAAAAACAAACGATACAGTTTGTAAGGAAAACATTTCCACTTGTGCAAACTGTACGTTGTTTCCGTCTTTTGTAACAAAAGACGGAGATAGCACTACAGTTGCCGGAAACAACCGACAATCTGTCTTTTGAATTTTCTTGACAGGAAACCGGAATCTGCCAGGTTAATAGAATGAATAATTGCATACACGAGCGAGTATCATCATTTAGTCGGCTTCATAAATTATCCTCGTGTGAAGTCTTTAATCCTTGATGCAGCACTGTACACTACAATCAGCGTAGGTGGACCTCATCAGCAGTGAGCCTACGCCTACCTTTCGTGTTTCGGTCCTTTAATGATCTGCTGAAATTTTCCTCTGCTGCCTTTCTGTAAAAACAAACGATACAGTTTGAAGAAAACCAAGCCACAGTTTGTAAAGAGAAGCCATAATTATGACGAAGACGATGTAGAAGCATCGAGTGATCGACGATGTCGAAAGCAGATGATAGATCAAGAGAAACTATAACACTACATAATTTTTGATCGCGTAAGATGAGTAAGTCGTTATAAACTTTAAGACGGGCAATTTCAGTAGAGTGATTAGAGCGAAAAGCAGCTTAAAAGGGAGTGAACAAGTTGGAAGAAAATATATATGCATTAATTTGCTTGAGAAAAAGACGCTCAAGGAGTTTAGAGAGGGTTGGGAGAAGTGAGATAGGACCGTACGAAGATGGTAGTGAAGGGTCGAGAGATTCTTTTTTGAAGAGAGAGCGAACAGTAGCGGATTTCCAGTTGGAGGGAAATGTGCGGTTACGGATAGACAAGTTGAACAAAGTGATTAGGAAGGATGAGATATATGAACAGGTTTTTTTAAGCAAGTGGGTGTGAATTGGACCAGAAAGAGAGGTTTTATTAGGTAATGACAGAAGAACCGAAGGAACTTCGTCATACATAACTGGAAGAATGTGGAATAGCTCTGGGAGGGAAGTATTTTAAAAGATAAAGATACAAGGGGCATATGAGTAGAACGGAAATTAAATCAGAAAGCTTAGATTGCAGATGCGAGGAAAATTCATCAGGATTTATGTTACAAGTGGTAGATGATCATGAAAGAATTGAGTTTAAGATTTTCCAGTGAGATTTAGAGTTGGAAAAGTACTCGAGTTGATTTCGCCAAAAGAGAGTACGTTTAGTACGTATAAGAATGAGATGGGAACGGCGGAGAGAAAGATAGGAAGCACGGATATTTGGAGTGAGTGAGGTTGGAGAACGTTTAAGAAAGCGATTAAACACACGAAAAGAGTGACGGAGCCGATGCTTAGAAAGACTACAGTCTGAATCGAACCAGGGAGCATGGCGCGACCGCTGAAAACGTTGTGGTCGAATAGGCAGAATATTATTAAAGATGTTCGTAACTGTGATTAAGATGTTATTAATATGTTCGTAAGGATGACCCTTGCAAACATAAAGTTCGTTTGTTCTGCTTTCAACACAATTATTTCTAATATACACTCATAACCAGACGCTTTGTCCACCGGTACTGGTTCAATATTGTCGCAAGAACGTTTCGCGCAAAATGATCCTTTGGATATGGCCGTTGCAGTTTCGACTTTTCAATTAATGTCAAATCCAAAATAAGGTTCTAAATACATTACAAAGATGGTATGATGACAATGCTAATTTTGTAGGCTGCGTCAGGGATATTGATGCAGCGTTGGATATTCTCGAGACGTAGGATTTAAATTCTGCAATGTTAGCTTATTTGTGCACTTTCTTAGTTTCGGCGTTGTTTGCCACACTATTCGCGCTATATACCGAACTGCTAAGGTTGTTAAGTGCTGTAGTATCCACACAAGTGAAGTACCACAGTAGCAGTCTACCTGACGACCAGGGAAGAAGAGTTCCACCGTCAGGTCTTCTGCCGTCAACCATGTAGACTCCTGTATTCTCCAAACGTGAAGGGAAGCCAGCGGACGTCAATGTTTTCTTTAGTAGATTGTTAGCGTCGGCATGACGGGAATGGCGAGACTTTGATTGGCAATAGTCCAGTTATTTATTAAGCGGTTATTTATTTCTTTATAAAAAATAAATAACTATATCGAGACTATATGATTGACACTATATACCAATCAGGCATCGTTTGTTTTTGGAATTTTTTTTAAAACAAATTAAGAGCTTAATCTGAATGACTGTTATGAATATGAAATGAATGACTTCTTATAAATAAAATGACGACTTACAAGAAAAGTTGCAATTTTCTGTGCTTTATTATTTACTTTTCTCGAAGAATAACTTCCCGATAACAAATGATTCTTGATTCATAATAGGCAATAAGTAGTAAACACTATATAAGTTTGCAGCTTCAAACATTTTCTAAAATGATCCGTATGTATAATATATCTAACTTGTTAACTTCAAAAAAGGCAAACAGCAAGCCAGCAAAGCACTGATCTCACGGCCACGTCCGAAATCGCTCAACTCTAATCTGCCCGCATCAAAAAACGCCATCGCGAGGAAAACGGCGAAACATCTCTCTCCATTCGAAACATCGACGGAAATTTTCAAGTTGTCCACACCCACCCAAAAATTCGATGGCGCTTCATCTCCCCTATGTGTCTTCTTCACTAGCCCCTATCACCACCACACACGGTTTCCGCCACGGCCTTCTCAACACTAGATCTATTCTCAATAAATCCGATCTCATCCTCAACCTATTCACCAAACAATCCATCGATCTCTTCTGCCTCACCGAATCTTTGCACTCCGATTCTGACGACCTCTCCATCCGCCGTTTGCTCTCTGCCGGTTGCTCACTAGTCGAATCCGCTAGCCCCCTCAGCTCATCCCCTTCAAAATTCTCTAACCATGGCGGCATTGTCGCATTCGCCCGTCACCCCGTGTCTATTCGCAAAATCACTTCCCCTTTCAGTCCTTGACCTTTTGAACTTCTCACTTGTCGTTCTGCTAACCCGATCACTCTAGATCTCGCCATTGTATACCGTCCGGGGTTCATCTGCTTCTGCCTCTTTATTTTTTAACAAACTCGCTGACCTTATATCCCACTGTTCTTTGTCCTCCATCCCTTCAATCGTTCTTGGCGACTTTAACATCCGCTTCGACCGCTCCTCTTCCACTGAGTCCATCCAGTTCATCGACATTCTATCCAACTATAAATACAAACCCATGTCCACTGCCCCCACACGTATCCTTGGCGGGGCACTCGACATCATCGCTGTCCCCCGATTTTTTCGCAGCCTACACCTCACTGCCCATCTTCGATCCTGGTCTATCCGATCACTTTCTCGTCACCCTTGATCTCACTCACAACCACACCCCTCCTCACACCTACAATCCTACGTCGCCTTTTTAGAAATTTTGACCTCTCACTTCTCCGCTATACCTTACTCAAATCGTCTTTATCCTATACCACAATATCATATTCCTCTCCTCACGATCTCGCCTTTCTTTTCGACTTTGCGCTCACATCCACTCTCAATCTTCTCTTGCCCTAAAGCCTCACCCACACCGTCGCTTGCACCGTGCCCCATGGTTTGACATCTAATGCTTACTCTCAAAGCGTCGACTCGATCATGCTTTTCGAGTCTATCACCACTCTCTCATACGTGATTTCTACTCGATCACTCCGTCTTTCCGTGATTCCTATCTTGCTCTTAGCCGGTCTCATCTCAACCTACTACGTACCAGATGCAGCTCTTTCTGGCAGCATAAAATCATCACCTCATTCAACTCTAAGACTCTCTGGCATACTTTTAACTCAATCATTGCTCGCTCCTCTTCGCCGTGCAACATCAATCCCCATGATTATTCGTCATTTCTCCAGACCAAAATATCCACGTTGCTCTCTCACACCCCGGTCTCCATCCTATCCCACTCTGCCGCGCCTCACTTTATCCTCCAAGAACTCTTTCATCTTATCCCTGTCTCACATACCGAAGTCTCATTTGTCCTCATGTCCTTGTCAACAAAATCTCACCTGCCGATCCCCTGCCTAATAACATACTTAAATGCATATGCTCATCGATATCCCCTTTTCTCACAATCTTGTTTAACTCGTCCATCCGCAGTCGTGTCTTCCCTTCACACTGGAAAACCGCAATCATTCGTTCCCTCCTTAAGAAACAATCGCTCGACCCCTCCCTTCCTTCGTTATGTCGTGCACATAACGCTTCCGAAAGTGAGTCGACCGCTACTGATGAATGATGTGTATTGGGAAGCGTGTGAAGGATATGGCGTGACGAAGAGCAAGCTTATAACACAAATAGGAACAAAGTGGAGAGCTCTGCAAGTAAATTTCAGCTGGACGATAAAATACTTAGCAACCAGCGAACAACAAACTGTCCTCTAAATTTAATCCGAACATTTATCAAATCGTGCTTATTAAAGACACATTAGCTATATTAAAGAGATGCATTAAGGATATTCAAAGGATCCTGGAGCAATTAAGGGTAGTAGAAGATCGACAGTAATAGAACCACGAAACTTTGGAACTAGATATCTCGCAAAGTCTAACATTGCTCGAAAAGACATGGAGATGCGTCCAGAAACTACAATTTGCGTTGTCAAAGCGAAGGTCATACCACTTAGCATGGGTGTGGAAAAATAAAGCTCGGGACAATCATATACTCGAAGAGCCTGATAGGCGTTCCATAATGGACAGACCAAGATAAATCTGAAGCTCTGCAATATATCGACTAAAATTAGACGTCAGGATCAACGCGCAACGACTCGAGCTGATAAATAAAAGAAGTGAATGATATGATATAACTATCTTATTAACTTTTACATTTCCAGATAGACAGTAGGTGTTCATCACTTATCACAAATATGAATTGTCTTATATTATAAGCTCAATACGGATACTTAAGTTGGACAATGCTAAAACTAAAGTAATAACTAGTTTATTTGCGATCAATATAACAGCTGTGGTTGCCACATTAAAAATGTAAAATTAAAAATAGTATTTAACAATAAAAAATATCCTTTAATTACACAAATGTAATGCATACATCACAGTTGTAAAAATTAAATTTCCGACATTTCAACTGATTGATAAGTCAATTTATCTTTCGGTCAGCAAAAATAATTATTGTTTTTTAGATTAAATTAAGTTGTTCTTTTAACATTTGCCATTGATAGCAATTTGGCGCTTTTTAATCCTGTTCTATATATCGGTTTTTTAGATTGAGAAAAAGGTTCGTGGTATTTTAAACTATTCAAATATTTAATATTAATTTGTAAATTTAATTTTAAACAGCTAAATGACTTTGAAAGTTGTTACGAACTGTCTCACAAATTTGAAAAAGATAATTTATTACTAGAAATTGATTGTATCACTTCACAATACAAATCATTATCTACATGTTTTTCGGTGTTGCTTTGTATAGCATTGTTCAGGCCGTTTTCTTGGCTACTTTTCACTGATTTTGTACAATACTACACGATATTAAAATTATAATTTGGATCGGTTGGGAGGGGGCTCAGATCCCCCTGGATTTGAGGCCATGAAGAATGGGAAGACTGCAAGAAAGAAATGAAATGTGGTTCCGTCTTTAACTGACCCTCATTAACTGACTGTTATTACTTTTTTTCATTTATGTTTTGTGATTTAATAAAATCTTTATTATTATAAAATTATAATTCTTTGTCAGTTTAATCATAATTTCATTGTTGTAAACTATAAATGTTTTAGAAACGAATCATTTAAATGACTGCTGTTTCGTCATTATTACGAATCATCAGCAAGAGATGATTCATTACTGGCTGTAGATGGAGATCCCTAGTCCATTTTGTACTGCAATAATGTCGCTAGGTGTCCGTTTATCCTTTATAGCCAACGGTTAGGAATATGCCCAACAATTGTAGAGTTGTAATATTGACGGGACCACAGTCATTTGATTGATCGCTTTTATTTATTTGGCATATATCACAATGAGCTACGCGATATAGTATTCTCATGTTTGGAGTATTACTTAATTTATGTAATTTGAAACAAATATTGCAAATTTAATTCAAAAATTATGTGCAACAGTAAACGTGTGTCAAAGCTATCAAAGCTTTCAAAAAACGCAAATAATACTGCTAAAACAGCAGAGAAGAAGATGAAATCATCAAACCATTCTTATCCCTTCGACAATGTAAGCATATACATTCATCCTGCCGACTGCGGAGTAAGTACTACTTCCAAAGACAACTCATTGCAAGTTAGTGAAGTTTCAATAAAGCATGTTATCGGGGGAGAATCGCTTGCTGAGCTTCGCCCTTTAAAAAAATCCAATTTGGTGTCCCTAACACCAATTGTTTAAATTGCTAAACAGAACTATTTTGCAGAGTTTCTCCGTTAGTTCGTTAACGGTTATAAGAATCGAGTTATTTTAAACTCATTAAAAATTCAAAGTAACAGCTATCAAATCTCTTTTACGGCCTCCAACCTTGCCTAATAATTCATCACATTCGCTCACGAATCTCTGGATCATAAGGCCACAATAAAATATCTGCCAATTCGGAGATAGAATTGGCAGATAGACTTTTATATCATAAATAGTGTTTTTATATCATCGGAGATAGACTCCGATGATATAAAAACACTTGAAGCAGTTTATAAACTTTCAAATATCCGTTTTATCAAGAGGAAGGGAGACATCCTTTCCCATTGCTTTTGCAACGACATCCATTGAGAATGCATTATTACTCGAGAAATCAGGATGCAACCCCTTCCTGGGTTACAACTTGCGTTTTACGGTTATTGAGTTTAACAATTTAACGTACCCTCACAGCAACAGTCGCCACGCATGGGGGCAAGGGAACTTCTCTTACTCCTTAGCAAAATTCTGTGGAGTTTATAGTTCAACAGATAAAGAACACACCTAACCATGCAGTGAGGTTTCCTGCTGAAAGAATTGTGGCCAACAACAACCGGCATGGTCTCGGAAATGTAAGGTATTCAAAGTCTATCAAAAGAGACATCTGGGCCCATCGAGCAAGAAATTCTCATTATATTACAAGATTCCAACAGTCCAAACTCCTCCTGATGCTGATTCCCATTCAGCACTGAAAATGGAGCTGTGCGATTTAAAGACAAGATTTTTCGGTCTTGAGACGCTAATAAAAAACGCATTTATGACGCTACAATCACCCGCCACATCCCAGCCAGCACCCTCAATCAGAACATCAGCGAAAAGACGTTCATCCACGAACTCAGTCGCCCCCTTGAGAGTCCACAAACAGGGAAAGGCGTGGAAATTACTGCCTGAAACAAAGAAGGGAAATAAAGATAACGCCGATGGGCAAGTTTCGCTAACTTGTCCGACTGGGTGTGGGGAGGGCAACCTTCTCACCACCTGTTCGGACTAGGTCGAGGCATCTCACTTCAGCAAGCTTAACACAATGCAAAGTAATCAAGAGCTTTTTCACTGAATATCCTTCAGTGAAACTCGGGAGGTTCTTCTGCCCTTAGACTTTTATCTTGTAGAGATGCAGATGTTATAGTCCTTCAGGAGACGCGGTCTATCCGGCTCCCTCAGGAGATTACTCGATTTATCCCTAAGCACATCTACACCCACTATACTCCGTACATAACCTCATCTCACTTATTTTCATCTCAAGGTCTTTTAACACTACTTAAATGCTCCTTAAGATCCTCCCTCCTGTTAAATTACTCTTGTCCAGCCCTGTCTTGCTTAGCTATATCACTCTGCAAGAACGAGAAATGTAGCAGTATAGCCAATATCTACATCCTTCCAGGGGAGATTCACAAGAACCGTGGTCTCCTGGATCGTATTTTAGGTAGTGGCTATGACATATTACTTAATGACTTCAACGACAAAACTGGTCGTTGCATTAATGCAGCACTCCGCAGAGCAAGGAACCACTATCTTATTCACAAACCACCGTCACCTACCAGTCATTGCTTAACAACAAATTCTCTTCTCAATATATTACTGCTTCATAAGATGTGATGTTGAAACACCATCCGCACGGTGCAGTCGCGCCAACAACTGACCACCTCTCATGATCTACTTCGCTGCCAGATAGAGGAAGATACGTTGCTTCGAAGGAGGTTTCACTTTGATCCTATTAGAGTGTCGTTCTTCCAGGCTTTAATCCAACTCTTCCTCAAAAATGGAAATGAGAGTTTGACCGAATTTAATCCCTACCTCTCATCGCAAGATACCGCACTGTTTTCAACTAACTATAAAGGTCGTATATACAATCCCACTCCAACAAAACTGAATGTCCTAGCTAATATGTTACACCTTCCTATCTCTCTGTTTCCGCCAGACAGGCCCTCTCGAATAAATACTGGAGCACTAGATATAGGTTCCAGCTAGGGAAGGATAGGGCGAGCATTGCTCACCTTAACCCTTCTCAGTCTTTTTAAAAGATATTCAAGAAGGAGAATGTCGTTTGTTGGAAGGATAGGACATTAGGCTGGATTGGTGGTATAGGCATTGATAAAGTTTTAAAGGAGTCGCTATCCCTACATAATTATGGAGTCACTCTATCTCTTCAACCAATCCCGCCTTGGTGTAACTTCAGTAGCAGGGACTTATCTGTTACAGATATCCTAAACTCCTGGGGTCCACTTCAAGGCACTTCCAAATTCCACGCGCCACTCTCCACTCTGGTCTGTCAGCTTTTGACAGACTGTTAGAGAAGGGAAGTCGCCATCACTTTGATCCTAGCCTCCCCGTTCGATGTTGATAGCATTAATATCAACCGTCGTGTTTTTATACCAAAAAAAGAAATCGATTTCATGTCCTAAAGATCTGCGGCCTATCTCGATTCAAAACTCTTTTATTTTATCTGTACGTAAAAGATGACTCGGTCCATACAGCAATAGGTGAAGTGCATTAGTTGTGTCGGGATAATATCCATCAACTTGTTGTAGCCGTTTTCCTTGACTTTTCTGCTGCATTTGACCGCACTTCCATTCCATTTGTTATCTCTTCTCTTAGGTCCATTGGATTGCCTGCGATAATTGTTAACAGGGTGGAAATTTTGTTGGACATCAAGAGTTTCTACTATCAAGACGCCCCTGATGCGCGTCAGTTCTACCCTATTACAGGTGTGTCTCAAGGTTCCCCACTTTCTCTAATCTTGTATCTTGCTGCATCTATTGAATTTTACAAAAACTTTAAACGCGACCAACATCTAGTGGTATACGCTAATGATATAACACCCTTGTTTTCTGGACGCAGATGCAAAGATGTTATCTCTGTCATCAGCAGATTCTTTTTAAGATTAAAAGATCAGTTACTTATATCCAATCTTATTTTAAACTCCTCCAAATCGCAGGTGGTTGTCTTTTATGGCGCTCCTGCGACAAAGAAAAAATTAAAGAGACTAGCACTCTCATCTCTATCATCCATATTTACTAATCAACCACTATCTTCCTTCACAAGTCGAGTAAAATATTTGGTGTTCACTGTTACAGTGAACTCATCAGCGAAATCTGACCTGGATAGACTCAAATGTATTATGAAAAGAGTTAGACAGGCCCTGAAACGGGTCCAACATCTGTCATTGAAAGAGAAAACACAAATGCGCCTCTGGTGTACTTGGGCTATCTCGGGATTAGTCTTCTTTTCGAGAGGACGTTTCTCAGAGCAAATACTAAGGTTTCTCAAGCTTTTCATCTCGCGATTATCGAACATAGTCCTCCTCGATTGGACTCTTCGGGTGGGGTGAAAGACCCCGGGTGGTTCAGTCGGAGAGCGGCGTTTTGAATTGGCTGAGGGATCAGATCTCGCTGGAACTGAGACCGTGATACATGAATACGACTTTTTCACTTTTGATTATCTTTTTTCTCCCTGAAAGTTTTATTTTAAGTAACTTTTTTAGTGGTTATATTGAAAGACGTTAGTTTTTTAAGAAAATCTTTATTATAAACAAATATTTTATTCATGCTCTTCCATTTTACTTTCCATATTGAAAAGCGTAATCCATGTGTGTACTGCAGGCAGTTTCTGGTTAATATAGTGTATTATTATGTTATGGAGAGAGTTCCAGCAAACATGCAGTTCTTTGTTAAAATCCGTGTATTCTCTCACACCTGGATATTCGACAATATTAATAGACGAATAAAAACAGCTAGCCTTTGTAATTCAAAGAATAATGGTTGTGAATTGTTAAAATATCGACAATTATCAATGTACTCTATTATTTCCAATAACTATTACGAATATCGTTCGCCTTTCTAAGACTAAACATTTTATTTCTGCATTCACTATCACATGAAATTGGGTGATTATATTATCATATAAAGATAATATATTATAATATCTTGTACTATCTTTACAAAATTATTCAATTCTCATTTATAATGATTATGCATTTGAGTTTCGTAAATTAATTTTATTAATTTTGTCAAATGTAATCGCATGGTTACATAATTCGAGTGTTCGTTGAAAAAGACAAATCGATTTTTTAGAAAATATAATCAGTAATGTAGTCGTCGTTGGATGTTTGATATTCTCTAATTGAATTTGATGTAATAAACAAAATTTTTAATAATGAATCCATTTTTGCTAAAGTTTAAGGTATATATTAAATCTAGTTAACCAGCTATAATAGGTTTTAGGTGAGGAAAACAAACATGAAATAAATTGCTTGAAGTCGTTTAGTTTTTTCAATTGCATCTTTTGCTTAAAATAAGAAGCTGCATTACAGATGTTTTGAAATAAATAAGGATGTTCTTAATAACTCAAATGTTTTGTGTTTCAACGCTTCCAGTTCTATAAACGTGACAATATCGTTGACATATAATCTTTTAAATTACATACCGACATAGAGTCAGGGATTCAATTCTTAGCGAAATTGAAAATAGCTTTTTTCATAAGAACATTTCAAAGCTTTTTGTCAAAGAGGTTAATTTCTTTTGGCAAATACGTTCGCCACGCTTCTGAACAAGGCTTAACTCTTGTGCATCTCTATGACTTACCACAGAAATTTGGAAACAATAATAAATTCATAAGGCATTGTAGTATATTTTTAACTGGTCAGTTATGACTCAACATCATAGTAACTGTAATAAGAAATAAAGCCGTTTATTACACACTTTAGAGATAAGATGTATATGAGAGTGCCATCACAGATCCGAAATTCACGCCCAAAATCTTAAGTTCAATTATGGATTTTCAAACACAAAAGAACTTAAGATTTTTGATGTGTATTTTGAATCCAATCTGTCATGGCACTCTTATATCATGACATATTATGGCATATCACTGTCATACATAATGTAATGTAGAGATACACAATATATTCATCTATAAATGAGAGTTGTTTAATATAGCGGTGGGAATGCAACTTTTTTATATTCAAGTCAATGGTAATCGTTTAGAAAACACTTGAAATTTGTTTAAATGCTTTTATATTAAATAAATTAGCGGACAGGCAAAATCTATTCGATTTTTTTTTCAAAATATTGTCACATTTTAAACAAATCGAACTCTGGCTTTTTCAAAGTGACCTGATGATGACTCGAGTAGCTCTTGAAAATTAGTGAGGAGGAAAGTTTGCGAAGAAAAATCTGTAAAGAATTTCTTGAATTTATTTCGCCCGCTACTTTACTTCATGACATAATATACCTGATGACCAAAAGAATAAATTATTTGACCTAATCTGAAGATTACGTTTGTCAAGTATGTTTTATATAAATTAGTTGCGTTTTCACTCTCGGAATTCATGAAAATTCAAAGAAAGTTTACCGCAATCTCAAAAGAGTCTCGATCCCAAAGTTCGATTTTTGAAATCTATTGATACCTTGGAATCAATAAAAATGTGCATTTTAGGTAATGTTCAGTTAAATATTTAAGGGGTTCACGGGTTGTAGGATAGCTCTTGGGAGTACTAAATATCGATAATTGTTGAGACCCACTACATCATTTACATATATTCAAGTATTACCAACGATATTTTGCAATTCTGATTGTTCATAATCGATGGACCCGGAAGAATTTAAAATTACTTTGTAACAATTGTTGTACATTGTAGCTATTAATATGCCGCTGATAATGATGATATATACGAAATTCTCGTGCTTAATTCGTTCATTTTGAATACGTTTAATAGCTAGAGTCCATCTTAATTGCTATCATTTTATTTTATTTTTTTTCATTTTGATTTTAATTTTTATCATTTTGTTTTTATTATTTTACTTCTAAGCCTTAAATATAATCAGAATTTTTAATATTTAATTGCTTTTTTACTTTTAAGTACAACTTCCTCTTGTTTTAAATAATAAATATTTATTGAAGTTTTCTGAATGTTGCTCATTAATTTTAGCTACACGTCACCCGATGTTGAACGATACAGATATGCATATCCCCAATCGCCTTCTATGCTCACAATTAATCTTTCGCCATGGGTCACGAACTCCACTCTACGTATTACCACAAAAGCATAAAGTTAGTATAATTTTAAAATGTATTAAAATGACATTCATTGTGTTCTATCGAAATAGGATGTACATCATAATGCATGTACTCATTCAAAATATGGCTATAATCAGGTATTTGCCAGTATATTGTTGGCTCAATATTTCGTTATCTATTTCTTGTAAGGATTTTTATGGTAAAGAATTGTTCTATCCATTTCCCGCATCGGAAACTGTTAAGCTGCAGCTTATAAAAGAGAAACAAGCGGCCACTAGATCTCAGCGAGACTATTTCACTTCAGTCGGTATTGACCCAGACGTCAGACTTAAAGTATAACGAATTCTAACAGATTAAAACTTAAGTAATAGTTTTAAGGGCGGAGCAGAATTTGGTGCTTTGACAACGCTTGGCCGTAAACAATTGTATGCACTCGGCCAGAAGATCTACGATATGCATAAATCATGTGGTAACGTTCTTGAATCTTTCAAAAATGTTCAGTGAGTTTTTCTTTCCATTTTCTGCTTATTATTTTTAAAAATGTCTCGAAGTTCAGTATTCATTTATATTCTCGTAATTTTACATTTACAGACAATTTATTTTGATTTTTCATTCAATCAGGCCATTAAGTATTTAAAATTAATCTTTATTTTCAATTTGAACAGAAAATTCATAAACATCATATTTCTTCTGATTCACTTTGAAATTCGTAAACATCATATATCTTCTTATGCACTTTGATGCTTTATCATTTAAAATTATTTATTGAATTATAATTCAATAATTTTTTAATTTTATAATTAAATTTTATATGTTTGGCAGGCATGCTGTATTATCTACCAGAGCCATACAAATGGTTTTTATACAAAGTTTCGGTAAATCACTGTGACCTTTTTCAAGTTTGTACTAACTTGAAAAAGATCACAGTATTGGACAAAAACCCCGTTTAAAAAAAACCATTTGTATCTATCGTGTGGATAATATACTATGCTTACCAAACAAATTTACTGGCACTTGAAAGTATTTACTTTAATGATAAGAGAATACAAATTCAAAGCATCTAAAGAGTCTTGATGAAATCGTTATTGTTTCTTTCAAAGGCCACATCATATGACTTAATGCTAGGCCAAAGCAATAGCGACAATTGAGCAAAAACCTCTCCCTTTTGTTTGATGATGGTCTGCACAGCAATTCTACTGGTAAAGAGCGCAAGCATCAGTCAATTAAGCAAAGTGTCGGAACCGCCTTGGAACATACTTGCAAAGTATGTTCCAATTAGGTATGTCGGGAAAACAACGTTAACCCTCTGTATACTTATAAACGAAAGACGCTTTGATGCTAAGAAACATCGCTTACAAAATGACGTCCTGATAGCTCATCACATGCTGCACGACGAAGAATGTCTATCATACACCATAGGCTTGCGAAAAATTATGAAAGAATACCTTTCATACACCTGAGGCTTTCAAGAGCGTAAGCTTCAGACAATTAAGCAAAGTGTCGGAAACGCCTTCATTCACAATGTCACACAGTCAACCGAAACGACCAGTGTGTACCTCATTCTACTGATGAGTGTTGCCGGGTACTCATCATTTCGATGATGAAGTGGTCGTCTAGAAGTGACATGGTGATTGAAAGTCGTGAATAAAGTCCAGTCTTACAAGCAACACCATTTTGTATAAATGCCGTATTTCGAAAGAAATTCTGGACCATTGTCGACTCAGCACATCCGTGCACTACTATTATATATACATGGTTTTGATGAACTCAAATCGCGGTCATTTTAATATTTAATCTAATTAAATTGATAAAATCGGAAAAAGGGTTTTTATTAATTTTTATATTTTTTTCAGGTTTTATTAATTTAATAAATATGATGTTAAAGTGAAAATGATATATACAGTTTTTCAAACCAATTAATGAATTGATTGTGTGTTCACCTTTTTTACTCTCAATGAGAGTAAAAAAGGGGAACTCTCAATTTATTCTTGAATGAATAAAATTACATCATTTAAAATTAATTTATTTGACGGCATTTTTTTATTTTTATATTATCCTGTTTCAGTTTTATAATTTCGCGATAAATTGACTAGCTTGTGTAAATACAAATGATCTATTTTAATGATTTCAATATTTTAATAATTACTGCCATTATCAACAGCGATTGCAGTTGAAATTTCCCCTTGTTATTATTAATCTTTTATTATTTGTTTGTTTACTTCAATTACTGAATTTATTGATGAGAAAACTGAAAGCTATATGTCTTTGTCGATCAAAAATTACCAGTCGAACTTTAGCAATACTTTTTACATCAATAGCCTGATTATTATTGTCTCTTTATGTATTTTATTCAGTTTTATTTTAATAAATGATCAGCTCTACCTCAAAATTATTAAAAATTCTAATAAAAAATATATTTTGCTTAACTATCGTAAAAATTATACTTAAATGTGTATACATATTAATATGTTATATCCAATTTATATTTTAAACATTAATTATGATTTTTGACTTTTAGGCAATTTGCCTAATCTTATTTTCTTAAGAGCTCATTCTTCGTATGTCACAAGAACATTGGATTCTGTTCAAAGCTTTCTTTCTGGAATGTTATCCAGATTTTCGATAGTGGATTATGAAGCAAACAGTTATCCGGGTAAATTGTTTTATCTTACTCTACGGTATTTTTAAAGGTAGTATAAATAACTTTGCTTCTTTGTATTAAAAATTATATTTATTTGTAAAGATTATCCAATTCTGCATGAATCATAACTTTTTTAAATTGATCATTGTAAATTAAAGATTTTTAGATTTTTAATATCAATATATTTTACTTTTATTAATTTTGATAAAATACATATATTGATCTTTAAGGCCAATCTCTAATCAAATATTGTCAAACATTGTTTTATGAAATACCATTGCTCCTAACTATTGAAAAATTTGTAAGATAATTGCTTTTAATTTTAATTAATTAGACTATAAAAACAGTTCAATAAGAAATTTATTAAGTTCAAATAATTATATGCGATTAAAAACTAAAATGATAAAAATAGTTTTTTCTACTTAGAAGAGAAAATAAATATAAAATAATCATATAATAATCCCATTATTATATTATTATTGTAATTATTATATAATTCTATTATTATATAATTATAGGAAGCGGTTGCTTATAAATTTTATGTTTTGATACAATATATATTTGTCAAACAGGCCAACTAATAGATACAAAAATGAATCAACATAAAAGTACGCTTAAAAAACCTAAGTATAAAAATTGTAGACCTCACACGCTTTACTCACCCATATCTCTACTCTTGTGCTTTGTGATATTAACAACCAGTTAGATTGTGATTCCCATCCTAATACTATAAAACCAGTTCCCTCTTTCAATGATTGCAATTACTACATAATACCGACTCATGCAACTCATATTCTTGCAAGGAACTCTCGACTGCATTACTCTTTCTACTCATATAGAACTGCCTTACACTATTTCCACCTGTGATCTAGGATTTTTGGATCACCTTCTACTGTCTTTATGCCTAAATATAAGTGTCCAACTATTCTCTAATATAGCGTTATCATCCCATTCATTGAACAAATTACAATCAGATCTTATTTCTGCAATCTTTCGTTCCTCTCTGACCTTGCCGCTGAGCTCACAACTAACTACTAACCAGTTATCCTCTTTATTTTACTCCGAGTTGACCGCTATCTTTGATTGCACCCTTCCTCTCTGTTTGCACGTTTTGAAACGACGTCACCATGCTCCTTGGTTTTATTCTTATTTCGCATGTCCAAACCCAATCTTCGTTACCTTTATCGAATTTACAGATAATATCTCAGACGTTACGACCATCCTTTTACTCATAAACATAATCTTGATTATCTTCGACACGGACGCTCTCATTATTTCCTTATTCATCAAAAATCTTTTACATTCTGGCAGTATAAACTTGCGTCTTCCTATATCTTGAAAGATTCTTAAAAAATGTTAAACTTTATTCTCGTTAGCACCTCCTCAACATTGTGTTCAGAACTTGATCCTGTAGCATATTCTTCTTACTATCCAAAATAATCGCTCTTAACTAGTTATAGAGCTGTCCATAAAACCCTTTCCTTCCTGAACGGTTACATCTACCTGTATCCATTGAGGTGTCATCTCTCATATACCTGAATAACTCGTATTTCTAGCTAATTCCAACTTATCTTCTTCAGCTGATTTGTACTATAATTGCCCCTTTTCTCACCACCTTATTTAATACTTCCATTCGAATTAACACTTTTCCTTATTCATGGAAAGACGCCATCGTTCGTCTTCTACTTAAGAAATCGTCTCTCAATCCTAGTACTCCATCATCTTATCGTCACATAGCCAACATCCAATACAATTTCCAAACTTCTCGAACGTCTTGTTTTATCTCAGTTAATTCTTATATTTCCTCTTCAACCTTATATCCGCATTTCCAGTTTGCATACCGTCAAAACCATTCCACCGAAACGACATGTCATAAAGTTCAAAGTGACCTGTTACTTGCTTGCCATCGCTGTTTTAGCAGTGTGGCCATCTCTCTCGACCTTTCAGCAGCCTTCGAAATAGTTAACCACTCATCTCTTATATCTTGTCTTCGTCGTCGCTACGGTTTCTCTTGTAGCACTATTGCGTGGTTCGCATCTTATCTATCCGAGCACACCTTTTCCGCTTGTTGTGGCTGCACCTTTTCATGTCCATACCATTATTTTGTTGAGTTTGTTCCCACATTATATTCTATTTTCTTGTTGGTGACTTGTCGCTCATAACTCAACCCTTGGTTTTCACATCATGCAATATGCAGATAACATCCTTCTATATTCTCATTCTCGCTCCTTTAATATCAGTGATCTTGCCTTGTGATCCACATAATGCTTAATCACAGTTTCCAATTACATTAATTTAATTCAGATGAGCATCAACTACGAAAAATGAAGTGTCTTATGTCTGATTCCCACTCGACGTGGTATTTATTCGTTCCCTATACTTTTTGTTTGTAAACCTGTCCCCATCATCGAACATTTGAAAATTTCTTGGTGTTTCTTTTGATACTAATCTTTCTATTTTACCCTTTGTTCACGAAAAGGTTCGTTCCTGCTTTTTACTTCTCCGTGACCTTCAACGTTTTCGTAGTCTAGTTAATCCGCACATCTGCAGACAACTTATTTCTTCGCTTATCTTCCCGGAACTGGGCTATTTTCTCAGTTTATTATTCAACACACCCAAAACCGTACTACACCCTCTTCAACTCGTTATCCACACAGCCACTCGTATCTTATTACGCCTCCGACGCTTTGGTTATATGTCTTATCATATATTGCTTTGGCCTAGCATTTCGAAACGCATCACGATACGCTAACTATTTATTGTTTTTCGTTTTCGTGTATTTGACTCGCCATCTTACGTTAAACTTCCTTCCTAAACTTAGTTTATATATCTTCTCTAATTCTACGATTTAGTCACACATGACTAATTAGGGTCTTTGCGCATGCCATGTTTCTGGACCACTAGTATGGAACCGCCTTCCCGTTGACATTCACTGCTCTTCATCCTTTCTCACTTTTAAACAGTTCATTCCAATCCCACTTCCCTCCTTCAGCAAAGTCTGACTTGATCTTTCTTCATTTCACATCTGTTCTACTCACGTATATATATTGTCGACTAAAAGCAAAATTCATTGTCGGCAATGCTAACAATAAATCTGACATATTGCATCCTTAATATATCTCTTGTCTATGTGCGGTACTTTATTTGACTTTTTTTATTTCTTATCTTTTTTATAGATGGACTTTTAAAGGGCTCCATCCACATTTGCCACTTAAAATAAATTATATTCTACCAAGCAGTTTGTTATGCGAACACATATGTATTTTCATATTATTGGCAAAAATAATATTTAATAATATTTACAAAAATTCTAATTTCATAATTAATCGAATAGGTATAGAAATAAAAATATTAAATGTTAATTAGAAACTAAAGTTATAAATTAATAATTTATTAAATAATTATATTAAATTAATTTATTAAACTATTTATTGTTTATTATAAAATTTTAATTTATTGTCAATTTATAAGGTTCTGGCAAATCAAGATACACTTTTCTCTGTATATCTTATTGGTCGTCTTGTGTACATCTTATTATTATAAACCTATTATAAACCTACATACATTACACATTTAAATTTGCCCATCTACAGTACTGAATTTGATATTTTATTGGTGGACCTATAAGTGGCCCTGTCTACATTTGCTACAGTATATGTTGTATTGTTGTATTGTTATATTGTTATATATATGTTATATTGTTTCTACAGTATAAGTTCAGATCACACAAATCTATTGTAATATTAAAACAAAAAATTATTGTTTTATTAAAAGAAACAAATCGTTTGAATTAAAAAATATCGGAAATGCATAATTTAATTTATATAAGTAAGCGGTTGATTATTTAATCTTTACAAATGCATGATCTTACACTATTACCCACTAACAATTTTATTTAAGATCATGTTAGTGTTGTTAATTTAATTTGGTAACAATTAATGCCGTTTATTTAATTTAATTTATAAATCAATATTGATTATGTGTGTCAATCACGACCCAATTATATTTGCCCACGACCCAATTATACTTAATATACTTAAAATAATTTAGAAAGTTTAAAAGGAGTATATCAGACTAAGCCAGTTAGTCTTTAACAAAACCTAATCAAAAATGCAAAAAAAATTAATCTGATACGATTATTTTTCTTAAGATTGGGCTGCTGCTTATCTATGAACAAATTAAAAAAATCCTACATTTTACGTAACGATTATTCATTATCAATAGCTGACAATGTTTTGCAATATTTATGCTCAATAAATTAGTGCTTTAAAAATATCTTCAAATGAAACGTTTTTATATTCTTGTATATATCTGTTCTACTATATGTCAATACAGAATATCTGTTTAAAATAGTTTTAAAAACATGTCTTTGTATTATCATCTATAAAAACTATTTGTGCTCTTACAAACATTTAAATGTATGTATTTTTTAATATACTAAATTGGGCAAAATAAACCAATTCTGTTGTAATAAGTAATTAACTCTTTAGACAACATCAAAGTGCCTGTACGCGTTGAATCCTTTGATCATGATTTCATTTTTCCGAATTTTATTGCCACTCCTGTTCTTCATCGCGATATTTTGGAACTCTATGATAAATTACCTAGTGATCACGAGCTTAAGCAAATTCGTTATAAATTCCTTAAAGAATACGGTAATTTTTTATATCTAAATTGTATTTAATATTTAAACTAATATTAAACCGACATATAATCAGATGTTAATTTTATTTAGATAATTTAATTAAATTAATTAAATTAAGATAATTATTATAATTATTATAAATTGTGTAAACTCCATATTGGTGTTAATTCCAATTTCTCCATTCTGGAGGCAAGGATTTATCAAAGTATTTTATAAAAAATGTGATACCTCATCCGCCGACTATACTGTAATATTATACTGTAATCAAATTATATCTCTTTAAAAAATATTAATAATATTATTAATCTGAGATATTATACAGATATTATACTGATATTATACATATCTTACTGCTTATTTGTCATTGTTCAATCAGAACGGACAATGAAGAAGCTTAACGAACTATTTCCTTTATACGGCGAAAAACTACATGACGATAACGTCTATCGGTACTTCCGTAATCTTATTAATGCTAGAAAAAGATCGGTAGGGTCTAAGCAAGTCAACAAGGTAAATAAAGCAGTTATACGTATTTTAATTCAATTTGCTTCAAACGTTGCCTTGAAATGTAATATTCTTTAAAATACGTCGTTAGCAATCATTTTTTTATCAAAATAGAAGTCTACGTTTGTCCTTCAGTATTGGATCACTTCATTTACCCACTTCTGCCTTTCTGTGTGGAAATTAAGTATTTACTACAATTGATAAAAATACAGTAATTTACAAAGTAACGTACGTGAAGTTCCTGGGAGTAAGATACCACCCATTCGTCACTTTTCAAAATCTGAAGAAAATAAGAAAGAAAAAGGAAAATTTGGGTTTTGATTGAGTCAATAAAATGTAAGCCTGTGTCTGTTAATACTGGGTACTGAAAGAATTTACAGATACAATCATTTAAGTGGATATGAAATTGACATTTATTTACGCAAATACGGTCATGCTAGCCGTGAATTAAAGCTCTGACTAATAAAGATCTACTTCTTAAAATTTGGTAGAGTTCAGTTACGTTGTATTGTATTCAAATAGTTCACTAAATCAGATTATGTCCCATATTTCAAATGTTGGAGACAGTTATCAGTATCTAACAGGTTGAACTTTTCTTTACACCAGCTTGAGAATGTATTTAACTTTGTACGAAAAGCAGTGCATCTTTACTTGCTCTAAAAGGTTTGTATTCCGTAGATGGCGGATAACATGGCATTAAATAAATGTATCACATCATCTATGGACAATCTTGACAGTTAAGACATGCATGCATAGATTCTATTACTTTGCATCTTACTTTCGTTGTGTTTAGAAAAAAACAATTTCGATGCAAGGATTATTCATAAGTATTTAAATTCATTTAAGAATCTTACTGAAACAATTTTATTGTATGTCAGAGTATCTTTTTTGCATAATGGTCCACCTTCTCTAAATTTAATAACCTTTGTCTTCTCAATATTTAACTTCAGTTCGAATCTGGTCAAATCGGATAAATCACTTTGAAGTTGTATATTTATGCAAAATATCGCTAAGTCACATGTGCACATAATTATAGAATGAGTTTATTAATAATTAGTGAGTTTGCTTGGTAGGTCGGATCGAATAAGTTGAATAACATAAGAATTAGATCGCCACATTGTAAAACGCTTTTTGTTTGTGTTTTTTTTTCTGACGAAAAGAGAAATCCACTTACTAATCTTATGTAATTCTTATCTAATATCTGACAATACCTTTTTGATTTCTCGTTTTATATTTTGAAAATCCATGATCTGATATAATAAGAGTTGTCTATTTACCGTATCGAACGCCATACTGAATCGACGAAAACAGCATACGATGGTTTAGCGTTTGCTTCGATCGGCGTTCTGATTTGACAAATTAAGTTTGTTATCACTGTAGTAGAGGACATACTATTTCCAAAACCATATTGTTTGTTCGGTAGGATTCGTTGTTCTACATACCCTGTTATTCGTTTCACAATCAGCAGCGTAAACCACTTAAAGACAATTCTTAAATGACATTTCACTATAAAAGTTGTTATCTGTTGTTGGACCTTCTGCCTTTGTACATGACTTTACAAATCGAGTGTTGCCATCCCGCCATCCCGCAGGAATAATCCCGTATTTTAACAACTTGTTAAAAAAGTTCCAACCAATATATAATATAGAGAAACTTGATTTAATTTGCTAGATAAACTAGTTAGTATTATAGTTCTTTGAACGTAAATTCTTTATTTAAAGTGTAGCAACGACTATCGTCCTCGTGTGATGCCTTTATATCCTTATCAAATCAATCAGTTTCCCCATAATTTAGTAAAATGATCTTCCAACAATTACATATTTATATTTGAAGTAAAATTTTCCATTTTTCTTTGATGATAATTACCATAAAAATTTTAATACTTCCAATATTCGTCGGTATTCTTCTTTATCTCTGAATGGTCTTAGCTGCCTTATCATTTTTCTGTAAAGTGATCGCGAGTTTGTATACAGCGGTATCGGTTCCCTATCCACTCTTGATTGTTGATATAATTGCTTTAATGTTTTAATTTGATCTCTTAGAATACGATGTTACGATTTTAAATTTTACAATCTTCAGTTCTCTTGAAAATGACACTATACTTCTACACATTTACTCATAACTTGCTGTAATTTCAGATTGTCTTAACATTTCTTGACACAATTTTTAATTGTGTCGTAATTTTTTTCTCATATTTTTTCTACGGAAAGAATTTTTTTGTACTAAACCTGCTCGTTTGATATTTGCTTTTGTTGATTTCACATTAATTGTTATACATTTTTTGTTATATAATTAGATGATGCTTGGAAAGGAAGGCGATATTTCAAGTAGTATCGACTACTTCAAATATGTTCTATTTCTTCCGCGTGTCCAAACAATTCCACTAAATTTCCTCCGTTGTTTGATTGTTATGCCAGATCATCTACATTATTTCATTGAAAAAAGTTCTGAGTTGCCAGAAATTCTTCAATTCTTCGATATATTCATTCACTGAAAAATGTAATTGAGACATTAAATTTTAAATTAAATTTTATTTTATTAATAAACTTATATAATGAATAATAAATAGCTTTATTTCGAAACTATTAATAATAAATAATTAAATAGCCTTAATTAGGTTATCTTAACGAGAATTGAGCAAACTTTTATATTTGACTTTTTAATTATTTTAAATCAAAAATATTATTTTCTTTCTTTTAGTTTTGTAAATTCATATGATTGAAGAGATGAGTGAAAATCGTTTTTTCTTAAAAACTCACAATATTTGGATAGTTCCAACTATCATCTGCAGGAAATTAAAATCTGTTTAAACATAATAGCCTCAAGAATACAATAGTTTTATTCCTAAAATCTAAAGTATTCTAATAGCTTTTTTAGTTTGTAATAAACACTAAAATTCCTATTACCATTTTAGTTTTTAAATTTCATAAGTTTGAAATGGTAAATTTATGAAATGAAAAATTAATTTAATTTTTGGAAATAAAAATATAAATTCATTGCTTTTAGTAAAAACTCCTTTTGTTTACTAAAATTTTTCTTAAAGTTTACCATTTCGGTAAGTTTTGCCATTTTAAAAAGTATCTTCTTTACTCATATATATATTGCATCACGCAATGCCCAGTCTTACATCTAAACCGCATACAATCAAAAAAGGGCTTCACAGGGCATCATCATTTGTAAACTATGTCGTCATCATCTCAGTTTGTTACCGGAAAATATTTAACACGAGCTATACTTTGTAGCTCAACATTTTGACAAAATGTTGTTGCCTCAATATTGTAATATAATAAGATATTGCTTAGTTATTAGAATGGCGAAGTTTATCATGATGGCATTTCATTTCCAGCTTCGATACAATCGTATTACCAGCACTTATCTACATTTAGCACACACAAAATATAAATTATTATTAATATTAATCGGTAAAATTATTATTGTTACACCGTTGTTATACAATTGTGTAACAATGTATCTATATAAATCAATTTACAAGTTAATAATATAAATGCGTTATTTTTGTGATATGGCTTATGTCGAGCAAATGTCCTTATGAACACACCAACATAACGATGTACCCATATGAAATTACGTATAATTTTGCATGTGCTCAAAATAAGAGCAAAAGAAATACATTGCCTACCTAATACATTCAATTTCGAATATATAGTATTTATCGGGTTAATATATCGGTTATTTAATCGGGTTAATCTAATATATAGTATTTATAGTATTTATACTTTTTAGCTTATATGACCAACTTAAAAATGGATATAAAAATTGAGTAACATTCTTTTTTAAATAAGTTAATTGTATATATCGATGCTGTAAATGAATATTATAATATTAATATTTTAATATTTAGTCATTTAATAATATAATAA
>WNNJ02002889.1:0-21389 GCA_012934845.2 Pomphorhynchus laevis | reverse complement strand
TTTATAATAGTATTTCAATAATATAAAAATATTTAAAAAATATTTATATAATTTATGTAAGTGCTATGTCTAATATGTATACAAATATCATATAAACTTTCAAGTTTAGCTGATTTATGATGAAACAAATGATGTATTAAATATATTTGAATAATGTTATTTTAAAAAATATAGATTTTTCTTGAATTGTAAGATTTGTAATTAATTGCAATTTCTTTTGTAAGAACTGTTTTAGAACAATTCATATTAATCAAAATACTTTTTCAATATTGAAAAAGATTGAAACATTTACTTTGATATATAAAATTCCTCATATAAATTGAGGAATTAATATATTTGATATTTTACATATATATTAATCTATTTAATATGTAATACTAATATCAAATATTAATATTATATTAATATTTGATATAAATGGAATTTGTATTAACCTTATAAACAGTTTATTCAAACTGTTTGATTTTTCCCGAAGATGATAGCAAGATCAATTGAATATTATGTAAATTTTTCGAATAAAGTTATTTACAAAATTTATAAAGAATGAAATTGATATTTAATATAAATAATGCATGATTTGCTGTAAAGTTAAATATTTATTAACCTATTTATTCATATCATTAACGTATTCATTCATATTATCAATGGGACACGAATGTAATTTTTGAAGAATTGAAATGACACATACATGCGATGATTTTATTGTTCATACATGTATGAACAATAAAAAATATAAATATTACGTGATTTTAAATAGAAAGAAGCCTTTAAATTTAGCCCATTTTCGTCTCAGCCAAATTCATTGCTTGACTAAAAATAAACGATCATTTTCCTTCAGAAACATTTTTTAATTGTAGCAATTTATATACAACGATCTTCTTCTTAATATATCTAATTTAATGATTAATAATATAATAATTAATAATAAGATACTAGAGTGGTCAAACTTACTATCAACATTTCTATTCTGTTGGGTAATTTAACAAAATTTAATTCAATTAAGAAAAACCTCAAAAATGTCTCCATGTAAGTTTTATTTTATCAAAATTGTAATCATTCGTATGAGTAATTGTGTTTTTAGTATTTTATCTTTTTGTAGCAACAAAATTTCGCTAAATAAAAAGACCTTGGACATTCTATTGTGGGCACTCGTAACGATGATTCAATAAGAACGATGAATTAGTGAAATATTTAATTCTGCATTTCCATGACGGCTGCTATAATCATCACCAAAGACATGGCCGTATCTTCTTTAGATAGAAGAAAATCCTTATATATTTCGCAGAGTTATCATTAATGGTTATTAGGTGGTATAGTTGTAATGAAAATATTTAAATAACATTATCTGCTTTCTCCGTAGACTGATGCTGATCGGATTTGAACTCAGGACGTCTGTATCGTGATTCAACGCAACATCCACTAAGCTGGCTGCTCCAGTGGTGTAGATATACATTTCTGTATATTACTTTTGATAGGGGATCGTATTCTAACAATCTATTAGAAACCTACCCAATGTGTGTGATCCGCTAGCCGGATCACCGTTTTTCATGCTGCCACTTGCAATGAATGTTTTTAATTGTATTTGATTGCATCTGTGAGCTGAAATTCTACTGATTGTGGCACGACATCAGCCTCACAGGTATTGATCGTATTTTCGACCCTATAATAAGGGTCGAAACGTGAAATGTAGGTCTGGGTCAGCAGCTGATGAGACCCACCCAGACTGATTAGTAGCGTCCTGCTGTATCACAAATAAGATCAATACCTGTGAGGATAATATCGTGCCACAATCGGAAAAATTTCAGCTCACAGATGCAATCAAATACAATTGATTGTATATTATATTTATAATATACAATCAATATACATTAATATTGATGTTTTATAAAACATCAATGTATAAATATTACATATAAAACAATATATTATATTGTTTATAATATATTGTTATAAACAATATTCTTATATTGAATATTATATTAAATTATAATATTAAATTAATATTGAATTATATTATTATATTGCATATATAATATTCTTATATTTAATATTTAAAAATATCAATATTTAATGCTATTTTAATTTGTAAGCTTTGTTCATTTGTTCAAAATCGAAAAGCGAAGTGTCAAAATAAACTACTCTACATTTATAAAATATATGAAGAGTAAAATACTTTATAAGATACTCTTCTAAAGATGATTTAGATTTTAGAAAGTAATACAATTTAATTCATCTCTTATTCAGATTTTATAATAATTTATTTTCAATGACTTTTGTGATTAGAAGGCTCAGCTGTTATTAAGAATTCAAATAAAGATGATAATAAAGATTATAATAAGGATATGGATATTTATTCCTTTATGATTTTATTTATTACTATTAGTTTGTTTGTAAATTATTTAATTACTCAAATAGTATGAGCTGCTGACTTCATATTATTATGAAGCTTTATAAACGAGTAAATTGATGTTTTATTGATCCCAAATTCAAAATTTTAAAATAGATCAACATCAGTTATTTTTAATCTTTAGCTTTTATTATATTCCTTACTTAATTTTAACCTTACTATATAAATCACATAGAAAAAGGCAATTTGAATTGAAGAATTTCGTATATATTATCATACTAATGTGTTTTAGTTACCCGGCTCCGAAATGCAAAATTTAAAAATTGATCAACATCAGTTATTTTTAAACATAATTTATTGCTAAGATTTATTGCTACTATTCAATCAAATAAATTAGTGCACATTCAATCAAACACTAATTTATTTTTATATTTAGTAAACTACAGGTTGCGAAACGTGTTTGTTCTGATTCGATTTTGATGATTTTCTAGTTAAATCGATTAAATTAATTAAGTAATCATTTTGATAATTAAGGATATAATTAATAAGACTATAACTTATTTTTATATTTCGCTAGCTGCTGCTAGCATCATAAACAAAATGTTTTGTTTCTTATGGTGCTGGTGGCAGATAGCAAATCAAAAATAAATTAGTGTAATGTTGATCTGCTCCAAAAGTCCAAATTTATTTTTAGTGTTTTGATTCTATTTTTGTTAAATGCTTTACGATTCTTTCAAAGTCGGATTATTAATAATTTAAACATAATTTACTTGTCGTTAATTGCATTAATCGATGGAAATCAAAAAAAAAATTTTTTTCGATTTTCAAACCCAACTTTGCAGAATTGTAAAATCCTAATTTTTCATATCAAACATAAAGATTAACTTCTTTTATTTATTTATCTTTCTTATTTTATCTGAGTTTTATTGAACAAGAATATGATTACATTGAAAATAAAGACCTAAATTATTACTGCACCTTTTTATGATACCTTATTATACCTTATTTTGATCTTCTCCAAAATTCAAAAATACCGTATTTATTATTTCAACCTTAGTGGTCTGTTTGGATTTTCGGAAGTGATCCAAGGTTAAACGAATTGCTCCAAGTGCAGCCAAGAGTAAATTTACTCTTGGCTGCACATCGTCGTAGACAAAACGACGAACTCTTGGCTATAGCGCTGACAATTTTTGTTCGAATTTGGTTTACGCAGGTCGCGTAATCAATATTGTTTTAATAGCTATCTTGCGAGATATTTTTTAAGGACTTGATTGGCATCAGTTCCGATTTCTCCACTCGTTGTCAGTATGAAAGAATAAAATGCAGATCTTTCAATTCTGGTTACTCGTTTGGCATATTTTGCTAATTTCCTTGAACGATGATAATTATAGCTAGTAGTAGGTCATGAGATATATGAACGAGCATGACAATTATAGATACAAATGTCCAAAAAGGGGCGCTCCAGATTTCCATTCTCGGTACTGTGGTAAGCAACATCTAATCGGATCTCATCCATTTGTCTGATAGATGGTATACCCACCGTTGACAAGAAAGTGCATGCATGTGATCAATAGCTCTCCGCAGCAATACCTTTTTATCACCTTATCCAATTTCGTTCCATATCTCGCAGCAAGAGCGTCTTTAAACGTATCCTTTAATATCCTGAAATCATGTCTGCTAAAGGTTTGAAATCCAAAAAGAAGCTCCATTGTTGGCGGCGTACTTTAGAGTATTTTTCCATCTTTAATCTGCCAGCTGTAGAAATTGAAGTCTACTATTCACGTCATATCTCAATTTTGCTGATTTTATTCTTAATAATCTTTCAATTTCCATGATTATAAGTTCCTCGTCTGTTAGACTGTCAAAGTACGGTCGACACTATTCTAAAGATGATTCATATGTGAACTTTGCAAGCTCCATTGGATCATATATTCCAAGTCCATCCTGATTAAATGAAAACAACGACACCTGACTGAGTTCTTTCATATGGTTAACAGATCCAAACATCTTTGGTATGAAATACCCACTGATACAATCCGCTAGAGGTTTCCATATAATAGGATCAATTGGTGTTGCTCTCAGGATGTGAGTCCAACGAAATTGCAGAGACTGAGTTAACGCAGCGTATGCGATTTGAGGATCCACCGATAGAACCTGTCCCAGCTTGTGAACCTAATCAATCCATCTCGTGATTTTTTCCATAACGAAAAGTTCGACATTCTCGCACTGACCAATAAACGAACCCAAAAGGTTCGCACCTACAACACAAACTCCAACACCAGTTCCATCAAATATCTTCCTTGCTTCATCGATAAATTCCGAATGCACTAGGACTTTAAATTTTCGAGGATTTACTATATACCCAGGTCCAGAATCCACGAGACGATGCCAAAGCTCAATGATGTCACTATATTTCCCAACACATGTAGCGTCATCTGCATACTAGCGGTGTAATACCTAGGGAAGGTGAGACTTTAGTTCTGCTATCATTGGCAATGTCGCCGCGTCATCTGCAAATTACACTAGCGGTGTAATTAGAATTGGAAGGTGAGACTTTAGTTCTGCTATCATTGGCAATGTCGCCGCTCCGAATGCTGCCATGGCAAGGGGATCACCTTGTGTAAATCCCTCTTTTCAATAGATTATAATTTAAATAATAATTATAATAATTAATAATTATAATTTAAACTATTAAATCTTACTTTTACAAGATTTCTCTATTGTCAGAATCAATCATATGATGAAATAAAACAATAACTGAGTCTATGTATATTAAATTATTTTTTGTAAAACATGTTAGCCAGACGCGAAAGAATGACGAATGCCGTTTCGTCATCACAATGACTCATCAGTGCCAGATCCCTCCCACTACTGGATGCAGAGGAGGACTGTAAGTCCTCCTCTGCATCTAGTAGTGGAACAATAAATAAATTCGGAACATTTTGTTAATTTTAATATTTAAAATACTTAAACGCTTAACTAGACAGAAGAAACAGTCAATTGATAAGAAGGATATCTTGAAAGTTGTGACTTTTTGTTCTACTAGCAGCTAGCGAAATATAAACATATATAAAATGATTGTGCTCTAAAATTCAAAAAATAATGATTTAATAAAGCGAAACAAATTTGCTTTAACAAATCGTTCGCTTTTTATTTTTTTCTGGCGGTATGAAAGCATAATCAGATCAGCTAACTGAGTATACGTATTTTATACTATTTATAAATTTAAAAAAAGGTACATAACTATAAATAATAAATAATTGTTATAAGATTTTATATAATTTATATCAACTCTAAATGTAAAATTGAAATTTAAAATAAAAATCAATTTTTATGAATTGAATAATAAATAACAGACGACGTATCAGAATAACGATTAGAGATCATCAGGAGGAGATGCAATGAACATTTATAAATGATACAATCAATTTTAAAATTTAAATTTTAAAATTTAAAATTTCCATTGGAAATAAGAACAGTCGTATGTTGTATTATATAATACAATATATTATATATTAATATATTACAATATATTATAATACAATGTATTATTAATAAGCATTAGAGAAAAATCTGTTAATACATAACGTGTCTCCATTGTTTACTTCCGTACTTAATAAAAAAAATTTTATTTTCACATACATTTCACGTGCTTATATAAAAATTCTTTAAAATTTACAAACGCAAGTGGCGTCTAAATTGTTTAATTAAGCAATGATCATCTAACTTGCAAAATAATTTGAATGAATTTTAAAAAAATTTAGCATACATTTTACAATTCGATATAGTGTCTCTATTGTTTAATGATTTTCTTCCGTACTTAATAAAAAAATTAAATTTGTTATAATTTGAATTTTATAGAATTAGTTTTCAATTGCATTTTCCTTAATGAATTCAAATAAATACTAATTACAGTGATTTCTTCTATTTCATTAATTGTCCAATGATGATAAGCTTTCATTCTTAAAATCAATCATAATTAATTAGTTAATAGTTTATAATTAATAGTTTAATTAATTATTAGTTTATAATTATTAAGTAATAAAATTACGAAAACGAATGAAAAAGTACCAGAAAACATCATTTCCTTTATTGTGCTATATTTTTAATCGTTGTTTGCTCAACAGTAAAGTCGGTAAAATAATAATAAACGGAATTTTTACATAGTTTATACACCTCAATATGGCGCTATGATGGAACGTCAACGCAATCTGCAACTTTCAGAAGAATTTCTAGATTTTTAAGTTTCCAATTTTTTATCGCTTTGGAAACAGAACACCAAAGACTACCGTGACGAGGTTCAGCCTCAACACACTCTTTTTTTACTTTTGCTTGTTTTTCTTCATCACCTTCTAGCATTTCGAAACATAGCCTGGTGGCATGCGCATCGCCGTAATCCGGATCAAGTTTCACACATCGTTCCAACCAACCCCTTGCCTTATCTATTGAACGACGTGACCAGAAATATCTAGCCACCGCCAGAATTACAATCGTATCGTGCTCACAATTCTTTAATGCATCTACACATTTTGTCTTCTGTTTGACTGGCATTTCCATGTAAATGGATTGTGCCCAAAGTCTACCTGAATTAGGGCAATCTTGCAACCCTGTAAAGCACATATTAAAATATAATATACATCTAGTTTATTTATACAATAGTTGATAGATTATTATTAGCAATTTCAAAGATACATTCGTTTTCAAAATTGGCTGATGAACATCACATTTCATGTCAACTATACAATAAGATTCTCATTTAACAACTAAATATAAAAACTTAACAACTAAATATACGATTATTACGTCATTGCAATACAAGATAATTTAATCAGATCAGTCATACTTCATTACCAATTTCAGAAAAGATCTATTTATAATATCAAAATATTAGGATTTATAAAATCGTATATTAATAATGTATTATATATTTATACATAAAATTTAAACAAAATTATGTCAAAAATTTTAAAATTAAATTAGCTTTTCTTGTTTAGTGTATATTTAAAAATTTTAAAATTAAAAATTAAAATATTTTTTAATTTAAATATTATTATTTATACACTTGATACAATACGTATAAAATTATATATTTTAATAATTAGTTTTTGTTATTTAGTGTAACAAAAAAATATAATTTTAATATAATATAAAATAATATAAAATAATAAAATAATACTATTATAATATAAAATAGAATTTCCATTTTATTTTATAAAATATTTATTATATCACTGATCGTATTATTATTTTATCAATATTTTCTTTTTATAAGCAAGATAGCTTACCTCTTGCCAATAGATTTGCAGAGTATTCCGGATGTCCTGCTTCGAGCTCCATTTTCACGGCTTCTAACCATATTTCATCATTTTTCGGGCAGGCCATTCTTGCTCCTTCAAGTAAGGCTCTAGCACGGAGATACTGTTTCTGTTTGATTTCGAGACGTGCAGCCAAAATCCATAGTACATTGCAATCCGGGCACCGACGCGTGGCCTCGGCATACATTCTCCTGGCGTCTGCAATTTTATTTTGTTCCTCAAGCAGTTGGCCTTTCATCATCCACAGCTTAGTAAATTCGGGAAAATCTCGAAGACCTTCGTTGACGAAATCTAGAGCGGCTTCCAGATTTTCAAGGGACCATTCGAGTTTAGCGCTCTTCATGAATACTCGTGCAGTTCGCGCACTAGATCTAGCTTTCGACAGCAACTTGAGTGCTCTATTGTGTTCGTTATTTTCCGACTCAAGCTTTACCGCAGCAAGCCATATTTCTTCTGAATTTGCGTTTGCCGAAAATGCACTGGCCAATGTATCCCTGGCTCCGGACACATCACCCGCCATCCATTTAGACTTGGCGAGCATTAGCCACAACAGCTCAACCTTCGGACATTTTTTAACAGATTCTTGTAAAATATTTTCAAGGCTTTCCCTATCCCCGTGAGTCTTTTCGAAATATGCAGCATCAAGCCATATGTTTTTATTAGACGGATGCCGAGTAATAGCAAATGCGTACAAGGCCCGGGCACTTTCAATTGCGCTTTGTTCCGCGCAATTATTAGCATCTTCTAGCCATATATTTACCTCGTCTTCGGGTTCTACACCAAGACCGGCGATTATGCGTATAATAGCTCGACACGTTTGAGGGCTGCCACCTTTTTCTACGTCGATTGCATCTTTTAGCCACTGATCCCGATTTATTTCAACCATGTTTGCTTTCAGCGAAGTAACAGCTTAATAAAATAAAATCGATCATTAAAAATTTAGTATTTGATACAAAAAGTTTTTTAGTGTAGAAATGTTGATTATTAAATCCCGTTAAATAATCTACCAAAAATTCTGATGTTTCATATGTATTACAGAATATATAATAACTATGTAAGGTCTGATAAATAATTATTTAACAATAAATAATAAATAAATATAAATTGTTAATACAGAAGAATGCATATATGTTATTTTTAATATATATATTAAAATATATATATTAAATATATTTTATTAATGTGATGAATCACATCAATTGAATGTGATGAATTTAAACTTTATTAATATTTTAGCGTTATGAATTTAATCGTATTGATTAAATTTTGATTAATTAAATTAATCGTAATTTATTATTAATTATTTGATATTATCGCAATCATGATTTATTTTTTTGTAATCAAATTGTTTTTTCCTTCTGACTTGTTGAATCTAGCAATTTGATAATTAAAAAGGACTATTTTATTCATTTATTCTCTCAAATGTTACTCAAATTTGAGTAAAAATTAGTCAAAAATTAATCAGTCAAATTTTTAACTAAAAAAAAGAAATTTCATTTACTTACTTATATCTTAAATATTAATATTTAAATTTATATAAAACTGCTTAAATAGATATTTTATAAATTAAAAAAAAGTTTAAACATAAATAAAGTTTATTTATATAAAACATAAAGCTTCAATTGGCGTTTCACTTTCAGATTACTTGCAAACTTAGATTGCAAGGCAATAATGCCAATTATTTATTAGATATCTGACACAATAAATCAATGTGATTCTTTCGTGGTGATTACAGATATTCAAAGTAAATCACTTAATAAAAAGCATTTAGCCGAATTACTATTTAAATAAATTAAGCTATTAATTTCCCATGTAAGTAGAATAGTGTGCTGTTCAAACAATATATTATATCAAACAATATGTTATAGTTAAGTTAATAAATAAAGCGAATTTACTCACAATTAAGACTATGTAAGGTCTATTACATATTTGCATTATTATAAAATGTGTAAGATATAAATTATTGATAAGTTATTTATCAATTTATAATAAATAATTATTTACCAATTTATAATAAATAAATATAAATTGTTAATACATAAGAATGCATATATTAATTCTTATGTATTCATACGTAAATAATATATTCTCATTTAAGAATAATTAAATGCTTCGCTATCTACGATCCTTTTGATTCTCCTTTTCGGAAAAGATAATTAGATTTCTACAGTAACAAAAGCTTGCTCAGAGTATTTGAAGGTAAGACAACATTTTATGAACTTTAAAATTTAATTAAAGATTTAGATAAATATTGAAATAATTTAGGTTGATTAAAATTTACTTTTAAAATTGTGATACAACTCATTGAAGTTGATTAAAAAATTCAATCCATATATAAAATTTGTCGAATACAAGCAAATTGACTTATGCAATTATATCGTCAGAATTCCAGTACACGTCATTTTGGTGCATTTTTAAAAAGACAAGATGCAATTATCTATTTATGTATTTTCTATACGGATTCATATATAAAGCTACCTAGATAAATCACATAGCATCATTATACGCTCGTTTATAACGTTGGATTTCGAACATTTCTGGATTTCTCGTCAGATTAGAACACTAACATAAATCACGAAGAGAGATAAACTGAAATGGCAAAGTAGCGCATTCGTTCGTATGTCATCATTCAAATTCTTATATATAAATTATCATCAGAAGATAATGCCGAATCAGTGTCAGTCTTGCTTCTGTTCATAATATTTAGAAATTTTTCACAAAATAAAAAAAGAAAATTCGTTTAGCACTTTATTTTTAAATATAAATCGCGTTAGAAAGTCAATTGAATGCTGTGACTTTATTTGATAGCACAAAATAAATTAATTATTAAACGACTTGATTTTTTCATAAGAAGAAAAACTTTGTCGTCTTCGTGAACCCACAAGAAAGCGTGTGTTCATTTTGATATTTATTTAAAATAAATATCTATTTGTTTATATATATTTTTTAATGTTAAATTTTTAAGATTAAATTAATATTAAATAAATTATTTATTAATAATTTACTTAAAAAACATTATAATAAATATTCAGTTAATTATTATAAATTGCTTTAGATTTAAAACATTTTATCAAGATAATTTTATAAAACACACCGCGATCAATAATTTTATCAACCATTACAAGATTGCCATGAGCTTCCTCTAACTTTGCGGCCATAAACCAAATCTGTCGATCAGTTGGTATGTTCTCCCTTGCGCGATTTAACACTCTCTGTGCATTTTCATATGATTCCAATCTCGCTAAAGCGAGCCATAGCTGAAACGAAAAGAAGATAATAAATTTTATATTATAAATCAAATGTAATTATCCTAAACTATAAACAATTTCAAAAATCATTTTACGTGTAAATGCATATTAAATTTGAAATGAAGAATTACTTTTAGTTCCATTGTTGTCAACCACACAAGTTGTGCCATTATCGTGTACATTTATTTCCCCACAATTTTTAGTACATTATAGTTTTATTATAATGTACTAATATTTATTATAATTACACTTACATTAAATTTATGATTCACCAAAACGGTAGAATAAAGCAACCGGACTTTACAAATAACATTGCAGTAGAGACATTTTTCAAATTTTGTAGTTTTTTATATCGACATTTTGATAAAACAAAAGAAAATTTATCTAAAATTTTTAAATATTCTGTTCTATTAAAAGCGTTATTTATTTTACTTAAGTATTTTAGATATAGTTAATACTCTAATTTAAAATTAAAAAAATCAGAATGCGTCGCTAGTAAATACAAAAAATTTAAATGATATTTTACTTGATTCGCTATATCAAGATATATAAATGGCGAACATCTATATATATTATAATAAATAAATATATTTATTAAATTTAAGCATATATTAAACAAATTTTCATCACATATAAATATATAATATTTATATGTAATACTGTATATGATACATATATTCAATATGCTATATATAAATACTATATAATTATAATATAATTTTATATAGTATATCATTATATTTTACTAAAAATATCAATATTTTAAGATATTGAGGAATTATAATAAAAAACAAATTGTTAAATAAAAAACAATTTAGTAAGCAACAACAAATTGTTATAGTACAACAAATAGATTTACAGCATTGTTTCGTTTGAATATTTATTTGAACAGATTCGTTGTAATCTAATAAAATCAATTGGAATATCGATTTCTGCACATACTCGTTTTACTTGTCTATGAGAAAACGAAAACAGATTTATACATTAATTCTTCATTACAGATATTTAAAATTATTTATATAATATATAATCAATTATTTATATAATATATAATAAAATATATAATCAAGATTTGGTTTCGTGTCAAAATAAATTTCTTGAGGTTGATGGACATAACATACATCGTCACAAATAATTTATTTTAGAAAATAAAATAATGCTTGCATTCGGCGATAGCATCCTTATTAAGCATCAATAAAATGAAAAACAACCATATATACGTACCAGTGATTCGAAAGAATGATACTTTATGTACGTACAATATAATTTAAAATATCATTTCTACTGTACATTTCTACAATAAATTATTTGTGTCTATGATGTCCATCACCCTCATAAAAGTTCACTTTAACAAGAAAGCGAATCTTGATTATATATTTTATATGGACATATATATGATGGACATAATATACAGATACATTTATTGTAGAAAATGTATGTGTTATATATAATGTATCATGCTACTTTATTATACTGTTGGAGAGACGGCGATGAGGTTGAACCCCCATGGACGCTGACCACGTTAACGTTCAAAGATGCGCTGGCTCGACACAGTGAATGCAGATATGAAGGCCGTCAACGCAAAGCCAGAAGACGGTCTCGATCGGATCAAGTGGAGGGGATTTGAGCAGAAACAGTAAACTCTGTAATTGAGCGGGAAAACGCGAAGAAAAAGAAGATACTTTATATTTTACGTTTCGTATATAAAGTATCATTATTTCGTATCGCTGTTACGTATATATGGTTGTTTTTAATTCTATTGTTGCTTGATAAGGACGATATCGTCGAAAGCTAGCATCATTTTGTTTCCTACAGTAAATTATTTGTGTCTATGATGTTCATCAACCTCATGAAAGTCGTAATAAAGCATTTTGATAAAGAAATAATAAAAACGTAATATTTTTATTTTGATATAATATTTTGATAAACGTAATAATTTTATTAAAAACGTAATATTTCTTTATATTCAGTTCAGCCTTTAAAATTCAAATAAAATCTACTAGAAATTTATATATATTTTCACGCGAAATGGTAGATAATTCTGAAGAGCAAACCGACGTTCAAATATTAGTATCCGCCGATAGCCTACCTATAGATGAGTTTGTCGCTTGCTATAAACTTCAAGGCAGTGACAGCTTCGCTATTTCACCAGGCAGAAATGCGATCTTTTTGTGTTGTAATTTGGATAGATTCAAGAAACTGATTATTCAGGACGAAGCAACATACAATGACTACCAAGTACTTTCGTCTGAGCGACAAATTATCTATGTGCCTATTTTAAAATGGTTTCTTAACTGCGATAAAAGTGAAGATCATCACGATAAATTTGAACATCATGCATTGTTGGTGTATAAGTCTTACGAATCATTAATGAACCAAATTCTAGATTCAGAGTCTCGTAAATTTATATTGCAAGTAGAAATGCGATCATTCCAAATTATTAATCGCATGGTAAGACGTGGATTGCGGATCGATCAGAAACGGTTACACGACTGTGTACAAACGATAAACCGAATTTTGAAGACAAAATCATCATCCACTGATAAATCGCAAAGAGATAAACTAAAATATTTAAGAACATTGATAGAAAATATCCAAACATTCGCTGTTCCATTGGGTGGGGGTGATTATTACACTCACAACAGACTGAAGAGTAAACCAACAAGTACTGGAACGTATCAAATAAATGGCGTTTCAATCCAATCAATACCGAGTGAATTTACAGTAGGTACTGATTTTATCAACCCACGCGATATATTCACCGGACGCGATACTCAGCATCAGCTAATCTCAATTGATTTCTCTGAATTCGGTCTTCGGGTTCTTGCCTTTCTTAGTAACAACGAATTTTTGAAATCAAAATTACGGGAGCCGGAGCCATTTGTTGCTATTGTGAAATCTATCGACGATATGTATTCTGAAATTGGCAGATATAAATCAAAACAAGTAGTTTACTCAATGCTACACGAAAAAGGGTTGAAAGTACTTGCCAAACATCTAGACATTAATATCGAAGAGGCAATTAAATGCAAAACGAAATTTCTAAATATTTGTCAAGTAAACGGTAAAGAGTTTCAGTTGGCAACACATACATTTATAGGTAAACGTAATGTGGATTTTTTGGATGGGTATTCTCGTGTACAGTGTACTGCCTCTGAGATTGTAAAACTCAGTATTGTTAAAGTGTACGACCAAGTAAAAGAAGTTACACTTGTCTACTACAATAATGATGAGCTAATCTACGAATGCGATCGGAATTGCTGGCAGAATGTTGTGAAAAAGTTGCGAAAACTGTTAACACAGGTGTACTTTGATATTACGATAAACGTTAAAATAAAAGTCGGGGCGTCGTGGGGGCAGCTGCAAAATGTTGACTAATTGCAGATTTTAATTTATAAAGATCATTTCTAATTTGCGAATCATTAGCTATATAGAGATCGAAAATTTGAAATTATACAAAAATACGTTCATCTTCTATTCAAAATACGTTGTATTTGAATATATATTCTTCTAAATACGTTCATTTAAATCATTTTATTCATCTCCTATTTTATAAATTATTTAAATTATTTCGTTATTTCGTCGACACCTGTCAACATAATCAGGGCAAAATTGCAAAATAAAAAAATAATCGCATTTATTAAATTAATACATTCAATAACTATAATTAACATTTAATTATTTAATTCGCATTTAATAATTTTAACACAATTATTAAATTATATGAAAGTTTAATGTTTTATATAATATGGTATTAGTAAGTATACATTAATATTACTATATATTTAATACTATATTTTTAATATTCTAAATATTTATTAAAATATAAAATAAATAATTTAAAATTAAATTTTAAGCAAATTGCATTTGAAATGAAAAATTCGTTTTTTTTGTCATGTTTAAGTAAGTACACGTTTTGTAATTAGTTGTTATTCAGAGACAATAAGTTTTAACGATTCTTAAAGTTATATGAAAATTATAATAATTAAAGATTAATTATAATCTATAATTATAGAGATTATATATTATTTAAACAATCACATTTGTATGCACAACCATTTGTCATAGTTCATAAAATGCATTCGATAGTAATCAAGAAAATTAAGAAACAATATTTACAAGCACTCAAATAAGAAAATTTTAGTAATTGAAAATGACGATCATTAAAATATAAAATAAGATATAATGATAATATAAAGAAATATTTAAATAATAATTATTTATAAAGATATAAATTTAAATAACATATAAATAAGAAATCATTTATTGCAAACATATTGAAATATTTATATATTAGATTAATGTAAAAATATTATATTATATTAATATACTACAATATTAATATATTATACTACTATAATATTATTATATATTAATATAATCTACTACATTATATTAGATTAATGTTAAATTAAATTTCATTTTTTAATGTTAAAAATTATTTATTATTTATTTATTATTTTATTTTATAAAAGTAGAAAAAATACTTTTAAAAAATTTTTGGACGAAAAGAATACAAATGTTTTTCAAATATTGAAGCAATTTCAAGTGGACTATATTCATAATCATTGCATATATAATTATGATAATAGTGAATGTAAATTAGAATGTGAATTAGAATTAATAGAAGCGTACAAAATAATCGAAAACTTTCGCGTGCATCTTCCTGGATATTTAGTCCTGAATATTTAGTTAACAATTCAATAATAATTAATTTTTAACTATATAATAACTATATTAATTAACTAATTAATAAGTAATTAATAACTAATTATAACTAATTAATAACTATATTTAATATCTAATGATAAGATAAGTTATAATAATTAATTTTATTATTAAATAAAATAATTTAAAATAATCAATTAATATATTAATTTATATAATAAATAATGCTAATTTAAACAATTTAATAATTTATAATAAATGTCATTTAAATTTCCTGCTCTTTTAGAAAAACCTTCTAGTTTATATTACTCAGATCAATATTTTACAGATTCTCAATTGAAAATAAAAATATAGCATTATGTTTTAGATATAACTTTTCTCGACAATTAAGAGTTAAAAATGTTCACATTTATTATTTAAGAAAATATAGGAAAATATTTTGTTATTTCCTGTTTAAAATCATAATTTTAATAGTTTCTAAGATAAAACTCACGTTTGCTTGTTTTTAGGATAAAATAAGACAAAATGACCTATCAGTTTCAGATTAATAAAACAGCAACCAAAATTCAAATATAAATATTCTATAAATTTTATACTTCAAATATATAATCGTAATCATTTATATCTTGGCCTTATAGCATGGATATTAAATATAATATCCATGATATTATATAATATGCGCTGTTGTCCCAGCTATGAGCTACATTGTCCACATCTTTAACAAAGGTATGAATTGATGCCTCTTGCAAGCCGTCACTTGATGCCGTGCGGTTTTATTCGAAATGAACGTTTTAATCGTCGATGACAAACAATAATATAAAACTTTCAATCAAATTGTTCATCAGAAATATTATTTAAAAAATATTAAGACGCAAATGGATTTACATAATTCAAAACTATTCAATACATATTAAATAGTATTTGAAATGGTATTGAATAATATTTCAATACTAAGTGAGTATTGTCTCCTCGATTACTCAGTTTCATCGAATGCTTGCGACGACATATTTTTTCTAAAATATCTTTAGAATATATGTTATTAATATAACGTTTGACATACTTCTTGGAATAAGTATTCACGAGTCTGCAAGAATTTTACCGCATCCATTTCCGTAGTAATATTACTGCGTAACCAGTTTAGGTTTATATTACTAGACATCTGCTAATATTTACGAATTTACAAAATAATATGTGCACAGAGATTATAACAAAGAGGTATTAAAACTTTTGAACATCTACAAAGTTTGATAGAAAAATCGATTACACGTACATACCATATCACACGGGAGGAATGGGGTATATCAAAGGGAGATTAAAGATTGTATTATATATGTGATAAACAATGTTAGGAAGATGAATTTGATGTATATGAAATTTAAACGACAATGCCCGATAAATCCCCATCCTCCCCATAGTAATCGTTTGATCGATCAAAGGATTTGATCGATCAGAGGATTTGATCGATTGATCGATCAAATCTTCTAAGAATTTTAAAAATTACTGTTTTTGAAATTAAATGTTCAATAACTTTATGTGGAAAATCTCAAATTATCAAAGCTTTGGATTATAGTTCATGAATAATATGCAGATTGCGGTATTGCAATAAAAATTGTATGTTTATATCTGAAATTTTTGAGATTTTTCAAATTCAAATCATTTTTTTCGAAAAAATGTTTTGAAAAAATGACAAAATTCAAATTGTATTGAACAGTCGTGTCGAACACATGTTTGTCAGTCGTGTACTGATCAAACTAGCAATATCTTATGAGATGTATTTAAATAGCTAATATATCCAAATGAGGTCTACAAAATCTAATTAGGTTTTCGAAACACTCGTTTTGAATTATATTTCATAATAAATATTTCATAGTAAATATTCATAATGTATACATTTGTTCCACTCGAACATATTGGTTTGGAATTCCAAGTTATTCCAATATTAGACTATATATTGTATTTCCTATAACTTATTTTGATCTGATTAAAATTTCAATTTATAGTGGCTTAATGCATCATTTTAAAAAACTCAAAGGAGATTTTATAAACATTTCTGGGTACTAATAAGTTCAATAACTTCGAAAATGGCCAAGCTGTAACTAAATAAGTTTTATTAATTAAAGAATTTAAATAATTAAATAAATTTGTATTAAATTAAATGCGAAAATATCCGTATTGAAAGCGATTTAGAGGTAAATAATTTATTAACAATTTCAAAATATTAAAAATTTTGATTTTTATATAATAGGAAAAATATTACAACCACTATAGTGGTTGAAATTTATTATAGAAGTCATATATACCTCAACTGATGTTGGACAACATTCTACGGCTCTTGTTAACATAGTTCTAGCATCAGCCTCGTCCTCGAGTTCGACAGCTGTTTTCCACAGCTTTACCGAATTTGGCACTGCTTCCAATGCTTTTCGCAGAACACTGCGTTTTGCCTTAATGTCCGCGTTTTCCAATTCAGCGGCCTTTACCCATAATCGAACAGAACCAGGTAAATTGCTAACAGCCTGTGTAATTACGCCTTTAGCCAACTCATTAGGTAGCAGACGAACAGCTTCCAGCCAAGCATCCTCACTAGTTGGACACATTTCAGTTCCGCGTAAAATTAGATTTCGAGCAGCTTGTATTTTCCCAACGATTTCCTCAAGACGTGCGGATGCAATCCAGGCTGGTGCATGCCCTTGGTTAGTTTCCCGAACTGACCGCAACAGTAAACGGGCCTTTTTAACGTCGTTAATATCTCCACCGTATTGCGGAAGCATTGACTGTAGATCAGTCAGGTAACCCTTCGGATCTACCACTGTTTGTCCAGATACTGAATCTGATACCTTGAAAAAAACGTATCTAATCAATTTGCTAAAGAAAATTCGTATATAAAAAAGTTAAATTTATGATATATTCATCGGTATATATCGATTTAAATGATGATTCTTTTTTAAATACTTTTAGCAAAGTGTTTTAAAAATTATAACAAAAAAAATCTACAGAAAATCTAAAGATTAGATTATTTTATAAAAAATTAATAATTTAATAATTTTTAATTTATTTAAAAAATTTTACTTCTTGCTTTTTAAGAATTAGATCTCTACGAACTTAAAATGAATTTGACATGACTTTTAAGGTTCTTAATGTTTATGCGGTATAAACCACGTTTTAGATGTGATAAAGTGCACACATAATTTAGTGCACACACGCAATGTATCAAGGAAAATCAAATGCATTAGAAATAAATAACTTCCAAAGCCAAATAATAGCTGATTAATTGTGTGTCACCTAAAAATTTAAGTTATCTTTAAAAGCAGTTTTCAGTGACTCATGATTTTCTTCAAATTACGAATAAATTATTTAATAATCTCGAAAAGAATATGATAATTTAACCAGATTTTGGTAATAATTTACTCATCAATTAAATTCTATTTCATGTAATCATTTACCAAGCGTCCATGTTTAATCTCAAAATCCGATTCTGAAAAAATCAAAACAAATTTACAAATATGTACCTGTGTAAGTCTCATGTCCATTAATGTGTTTCTTGCCTGACCGATCTTTTTCATGTCGATATCAACGGAGCATGCTCCGGTACTTAAAGTACCAGAAATGGAAGAATCCACATCACCTAGCTTTTGACCCATACGGCCGATTGATGTTAAGTGAGCCCCGTTCAGTTTGTGCATCGTAAGTAAGGAATCTGGTACTGGCGTGAAGCTAAATAATTTTATAAACACGAGATAAAATTGCAACTTTTGCGGAACAAAACAAACCCACTGTAAAGGTAAAATGCTTTTTGCCGTTAATTAAACGCCAAAGGGTAAAAGCTAATAAAGTAAAGGATGCGAAGGTTAAGAATAATTTGGCAAATATCTGTAGTATATTTTTTAAAAATTGTATATAATGTAAAATTTAATTAATCTACATGGATTTTCTGTTGTAAAATATCACTATTTAATTTCATTTTTTATTTTTTAGGTCACACAAGGTGACTTTCGCATTGAAGAAAGCCAGATACAGTATCCTTCCTTCATAACATCCAATTCCATACACCCTGACTACTAACGGCACCATTGCCACATCCGTTTTCACCATTGCCACATCCGTTATATATATTTATGAATCAGAATTTCTGATATCTACCAATTGGTAGATATCAGAAATTCTGATTCATAAATATACATTTTGGTCTTAGAGTGATCCCAACCGGAAGTAAAGTATAAATTTACTACTAAAATTTATATATATGATATAAATTTTAGATCCGGTTGGGATCACTATAATACCAAAATGTATATTTATAAATAAGAATTATATATAATATGTTTCGTTTGAATACCGTCGCCTGGGATCCATATTGGATGTAGATTGATATTAGTTTGAAGAAATACCAGGGATACAAATCACTCCGTCATGGAGTGAGACATTAGACTGATGGAGCTGATGATCGAAGTCCAGTTATTTAGCAGCACATATGGATTTAAAATCAATCGTAGCCAGTTTTGGCTTCGGGATCACAGTTTCAAGCGATTTTTCGCACTACCCATATATAGGTTTAAATCCGATTGTGTTAAATTGTGCTCCAGGAGCTAATAAGCTTCAGTATTATAATTGTAAACGTTGCCAAAAACCGGAGTTCGGTTACAATTAGAGCAGACTTCCTTATCACTCCTAGTCTGAGAGATTTTTTTCAATTAACAAGTCTGCACTGGCACCTTGCGGTGTTGGCAGAAATACATTCAACATTGAAAATCCTATAAGAAGAATATAAAAACATGTTTGGCACTTAAGGTTCTTAGGAATAATATACCCAAGCTATAAGTCTCAAATTAATCCGAAAATAAAGAACGTAAAAAAGAACGAGCAAAAGAAAAAAGATACATAACTTTTCAAACTTGTAAAGAATCTAGAAACATCAATCTTTTTGCTGACAAATAATAACAACTTAATGCATGCATAAGGCTATTGCATAAACACTTGCACACGTCAGAGATGACCGGCAGCGCTTATAAGTAGTATGATTCATCTCGATGACGTTACATCTGTCTGTGTAACCTTTGAGAAAAACATTTCTGATAAATTGCTTAAGTTCAATACTACTGATGAGCGCTGCCGGTCATCTCTGACGTTAAGTAGTGACGAATATTTTACTGATCGTTGAGTGCAGTCCAATTAAGTACCAACAGCAGCTTTCAACATATTGCCGTATTCCAATGGAATCCTGGACCGTTGTTATTAAGCATCTTTGATGCAAACTGTAAGATATATAAAGTAAAAGCTACATTTAATTTATGAAAAATAAATCCTGTATATAATAAACATTTTTTTAAATTTTTTATTAAAAAATATAAAATAAATATATAAATATAAATAGATATATTTATACTAAATATTTATTTTGAATATTAAATTATCAGCTATACATCAACTTATTTGATTTAGCTCGTTTTGAGTGGTGGAATGAAAGAACATTTTGCTTGTAGTTTCTCTGTGTTTGCATAATTTAAACAACTGACAGTCCACTAGAGTCTAGTGGAATGTCCACTAGACCAGCTGATCTAATGGAAGAAGATAGAATTTAATAAAAATTTATTTGTTATGAGATATAAGTTTGTTTTTATGAAACTACTTCTGACTTTTGATCAAAAAAGAAACGTTCAGCCGAAATATCTAGAAAAGACGGTTTAAATTTTTCTTGAGTTCGTCAAAAACACGCAATTCAATCCAAATGAAATATGTCAGAACAATAAATATTTTTATAAAAAGTATATTTTATAAATGGTTAGTTATTATTTATTTTATTCTTTATTATTT